>PVKM010009000.1:0-37803 GCA_004027735.1 Carollia perspicillata | reverse complement strand
AGATCACGGGAAGGGTTATTACAGGGAGCAGAAGATGGGAGAATGGTGGAAGAGATACAGTGAATAAGAAGCATAATTTGTAGGTACAAAATAGGCAGGGGGAGGTTAAGAATAGTATAGGAAATGGAGAAGCCAAAGAACATATATGTATGACCCATGGACATGAACTAAGGGAAATGATGGTGAGGGTGTTGCAGGGCAGAGGGGGATAAAGGGGAGAAAAAAATGAGACAACTGTAATAGCACAATCAATAAAATATACTTAAAATTATACACTATTAAAAAAGAAATAGAAAAATAAACAAATGAATGGAAGTATATATTTTGCTCATGGGTACATAGAATTAATATTGTTAAAATGTCCATATTATGCAGAGCAATCTTTAAATCTACTTTGATCCTTATCAAAATAAATTTTGTTTTTTCACAGAACTAGAAGAAATAATTTAAAATTTCTGTGAAACCACAAAATACCCTGGATACCACAACAATCATGAGAAAAAAAAGTTACAGGTATTGTGCTACCTGATAGAAGGCAATAGTATGCAAAACAGCACGGTACCAACATAAAAACAGACACACGGATAAATGGAACAGAATAGAGAGCCCAGAAATTGATTCATGTCTGTATGATCAATTAATATATGGCAAAGTAGGCAAGAATATAGAGTGGGGTAAAGACAGTCTGTTTAATAAATGGTGCTGGGAAAATAGGACAGATACATGCAAAAAAAATGAAACTAGACCACCTTCTTACAGCATATAGAAGAATAAACTAAAAATGGATTAAAGCCTTAAATGTGACACCTGAAACCATAAAAATCTTAGAAGAAGATATAGGCAGTAAAATCTCAGGTATTGTTCTTAGTAGTATTTTTCTAATACATACTCTTAAGCAAGAACAAAAGAAAAAATAAACAAATGGGATACATCAAATTTCAAAGTTTTGCACAAAAAATGAAAGCATGGACAAAAAAAATACAACCTACCAAATGATAGGAGATATTTGCCAGTGATAGACTGGATAAGGTTTTAATATTCAACACTTATAAGGAACTCATACAACTTAATACCAAAAAGATAAACCTAAAAAATCCAATTAAAATAACTGGCAGAGGACCTGAATAGATATTTCTCCAAAGAGGACATACAAAGGCTAGTAGACTATAAACATATGCTGAATGTTACTAATTATCAGAGAAATGCATATTAAAGCCACAGTGAAGTATCACTTCACACCCTTCAAAATGGCTATCATTCATAAATCAGTAGATAGGTGTTGGTGAGGACGTGGAGAAAAAGGAACACTTATGGACTGTTGGTGACTTTGCAAAATATTTCAGCTAAGGAAAACAGTATGGATGGTCCTCAAAAATTTAAAAATAAAATTGTCTTATGACCCAACAATTTCATTTCTGGATATTTATCCAAAGAAATCCAAAACACTAATTCAAAAAGTTAAATGTACCCCTATGTTCATTGCAGCATTATTTACTATAGCCAAGATATGGAAACAAATCAAGTGCCCATCAATAGACAACTGGTTAAAGAAGACATGTGCATATATAATGGAGCATTAGTCATGAAAAACATGAAATTTTACTATTTATGATAACATGGATTGACCTAGATGGCATTAGGATAAATAAAATAAGGCAGACAGAGAATTACATACACCATATGATTTCATATATTTGTGGAATCTAAAGAACAAAATAAAAAATATAGAAACAGGTTTATATATACAGAGAATAAATGGGTGGTTGCTGGATGGGAGGGGGTTGGGTGAAAATGTGAAGGGTTAAGAATGACAAACTAGTAGTTACAAAGTAGTTATGGGGATGTAAAACGTAGCATAAGGAATAGAAACAATAATATTATAGACATGGTAATAATATTTCCATGTATGGTTTCAGGTGGGTAGTGGAAATATTAGGGGGAAAACTTTGTAAATTATATAAATGTCTAACCAGTGTGCTGTTGTATACCTGCAACTAAAATGAAATAATATTGAAAGTCAAAAAGTTATTATTCTGGGTCCCATTTATAAGATTCCTCAGGTACTACTTCTAGTAATTGCATATTTCCCTCTGTGTGTAGGCCATGTGTTCATGTTTTTTTCATGTCTAACAATGTTTTGTTGAAACTGCCCCTTTTAAATAATATAATATGGCAGGTTTCATTGTTGTGTTGTTTGTTGTTATTGTTTCTATTACTGTTTGTTTAATGACTGTCCTGAATAATTTAGTAAAATCTGTATTCTTTGGTAATGTGCAGTTACAAATGTCTAATTCATTAACTTAGTGATCACCCAAATGATTGAACACTTATTTCTGTAACTGTTTTAAATCAATGTCTCTAACATCTGATATTTTACAATTCTTCCAGAAACTCCACTTCCTTCACTGTGTAGAGTCTCAGTTGCAAACATGAGAGATCGGGGTCTTCTCAGACCTTTCCTGGGCACGGAAAATCTCTGTATTTGAATGTGGAATTCTCAACCCTCAGAAGTATATCAGCACTTTTCAAACCCCTCTATGAGCATCTAATTCCTATACAGGTGTAGAGTAAATGGAGGCAGCCTGGCTTCCTCACCCAGGTATCTGGGTAACTAAAGGAAGCTGTTTTCTCATAACCTTGAATGGGCCTGATAAGTAGTGTTCTCATAGCCTTGAGACTGGGTCCAATAAATGGTTCCCATAAAATGAAGTAGGTTTGCATGTGCAGAATCATGCTGTGTTACATAATTTTGTGGCTTTTTGCCTGCTCTTTGGGTCTCTAATACTTAAGAAGGTAAGGGCTTCTCACTAGAAAGGTGTATAGCTTGCAGTTTGCGTGGCTCACTTATGTCTGAACAAATGCACATCAAGCATGCCCAGAGTTCCTCACATTTTCTTCCAGCTCCCTGAATCTACAGTGGACCTGCCAGGTCTTGACCAGCTGCAACAAAACAGGTATTTTATTTTTAAGTTTCTTGGCCAGCCTTGTGTTTGCCCCGACTGGTATCACTACCACAGGAAGCTGCAGAGGAACAATGGTTGCTGATACTTTTTGCTGAATAACGTATGATGGGAATTTTTCCAATTAGAAAACTCTGAGTCAGTTCAAATAAAACGATCTTTTTGAAGAGAGATTTTTTTCAGACAATTGTCAGAGCGAATAGTGACAGCTCGCTGGGATGGGGCTTTTGGTGAAACTCCAAACCTGTCCTGGCCCCTCTGGTGCCTTTTAGGCTGATTTTACACCTGCCATGCTTGCAAGCCTGTTGGTGTTTAAGGCTCCTGTGGAACTGGGGAAAACAGGAAAGGAACAGAAAAGTTGAAGTGCCACAAAGCTTGTTTGTTTTTACTGAACTTCAGTGATTTTTGTCGAATAAACATACCTTACACACTGTTGCAAGCTTTTGCTTAATTTCCCGAATTCTGAAAAAGTTGATTTTGATAATTTTCCATTGATTTTGTGAGGCAGCAGATTTGAGGGTATCATTTCTTTGCCATTCTTGTGTTTGAAGGCATTACTAGTTTTTTTTTTTTTTTTTACAAGTGTGTTTTTCTGAGAAAAGTTTGTAGCATAACACAATTTGTCAGGCTTGCCAAGGAACATATTCTTGTTGAAATTCTTTCTATATTCTTTTCTTGGCACACACACCCAGTCCAAATAATAATTTAAATGTGAAGTCCAAATTTAGGTGAGATATATTAGATTTAAATATTCTCAATGGAACCCCTTTCTACTTAGAGTCCAAGCTAAGGCAAATGTGAGTCTTTTTATTTTTTAATATTTTTTTTCTTTTATTGGTTATAGAGAGAGGGGAAGAGAGGGAGGGAGGGAGAGAAACATTGGTGTGAGGGAGAAACATTGATTGGTTATCTCCTGCATGCACAGGCACCTGAGACAAAACACACAACCAGGCATTTTCCCTGACTGGGAATTGAACTCGTGACCTTTCAATCTGCAGGACAATGCCCAACCAAATGAGCCACATCAGCCAGGGTGATGTGAGTCTTTGTCGCTTTCACATGCAAGTTTTTTCTTAACCATCCATTCAGTGAGTAAGGCCATAATGTCACATGGTATTCACTGTAGCAAACTGGGTTGCACTACACCTGTTTTTCTTCTTCAAATATCACCTAATTATACTTCTAAAGACAAATGTGTTCTTTCAAGTATTATATTTGTTCTTGCTAAGGGTAGCCACTATAAGCTCCAGTGGATATAACTAAGGGAGGGGCATTGCTGTTGGCCCCTCCTTCTATTCACACATGCCTAATGTTATTCCTGCCCCTGCTGTAGTTTTTGCTCCTGATTCTTAGGTTAGGTTTTTTGGTAGTGGGTGCATGTTTACTCAATTTTGCTTTTGCTTGCTCTTTTGTTTATTTTTATTTTTTGTCCTTTATTAGAATTAAGAGAATTCTGAATTTTAAACTAACTGGAATAGTTTGTGAATGTTATGCAAGAAATTTGTCCTAATAACATAACTGTCCTAATAACGCCATCCATCTTGGACTCACTAAGAATAAGGTAAATATGAAGAAAATAAAGTTAATAAATACAACTTTCTATCCCAACCTATGTCTCTCTGGCCTTTAAGTATTCAAGGTTTATATAAAGACTGAACTAACATTTAGTTATAAGTTGTATCAATTTAAATGTATCTGTTCATCTTCATTGTTGGATCCTGTCTAATATATGATTATATTGATCATATTGGTTGAAGATAATAAGTAACTTTGACACATCACTTAAAATTTAATTTCGTCTTCCAAAAACTTTTTGTGACAAAAACTATTATGAAGCCTATTTCATAAGCAAGGAAACTGAGGTTTAGCACATTTAGATAATTTGCTAGGTATACCAACATCAACTTACAGTGTCAGCATTCAGATCATGTTTTTATTTTAAAACACCTCATATGATATTGTTTTTGCAACAATACACAAATTACAAAAAATAAATTGCAATCAAAGCAAGGGAGACAATTTGTATATTTATACTGGAAAGTAATAGCACTGTCTTTATTCATAGATAATATGATTGTGGAGAAAAACCCAAGGAAATTGACCAAAAAACTACTAATGTTAATAAAATGACTTTAGCAAGAGGGCAGCATACAATCTTAATTGTTTTTATATACCAAACAATCATATATGACAATTTAAAAAGTGCTATTTACAATAGTATTAAACATGAAATATGTTTGGTTAAGTCTGACAAAAGATATTGAAGGTCTGCACAGAGAAAAATATAAAACACTACTGAAAGAAAGTAAGGATTTTTTCGGAGTATTTTTATTGGCTGTTTTTAAATTCATTTTTTATTGTTATTCTATTATAGTTGTCTCAATTTTCCTCCCTTTGCTCTCCTCCATAGCTCTGCCTTCCTGCTCCCACAGTCAATCCCCACACTGTTGTTCATGTCTATGGGTCCTTCATATACATTCTTTGTCTAGTCCCTTCCCCTTCTTTCTACCAGTATACATCCCTGCTTTGGTCACTTTTAGTCTGTTGCATGAGAGAAAGTAAAGATTTAAATAAATGAAGAGATGTACCACCTATCGATTGGAAGACTTGATATTGTTGAGATGTAAATTCTCCCCACACTGATACAAAGATTTAACACAGTCTTAATCAAATCCTATGAGGCATTTTTGCAAATGTTGACAAACTGATTGATAATTAATGTGGAGATGCAAAGGACCTTGATTAGCCAAAGTAAATTTGTAAAGAAAATAACACAGGTGGAGAACTAATACTATATAATGTCAAGACTTATTATAAAGCTTATTAATCAAGGCACTTTTTGCATTGGTGAAGATAGATACATATATTAAAGGAACAGACTAGACATCCAGAAACAGACACACATATATGGACAAATTATTTTGAAAAGGTGCAAAGTCAATTCAGTGGAGAAAGAACAGCATTCATCAAATGATGCTCAAACAATTGGATAACCATATAAAAAAAACAAAATTTACTTTGATCAATGATCAATGCCATATGTAATAATTAACATAAAATAAATCATTGGACTAAATGAAAACTATAAAAGCTCTAGGAAAAGAAGATAGAAAAAGACTTGTGACTTTGGGTTAGCAAAGAATTCTGAGATGTAAGTAAAAACATATACATAAATTAAAAAATGATAAATTGGATTTCATTAAATCCAATTAAATTAAAACTTTCTGTTTTTTTTAAATGCTATTAAGGAATAAAAATAAGCCACAAACTGGTATAAATATGTGTAAAGCACATATGAAATAAAAGACTAATATCTAGAATTTATAAAGAACTCTTAAAATTTAAGAAGATATCATACAAACTTATTGTAAAAAGTGAGCAAATTATTTGCATATACACTTCATTAAGGACAATTAGTAGTTTTCAGGGCGTGGAGTGGAAATTACACAAAGGCAAGAAGAAACTTTTGAGCATGATGAATCTCTTTATTACCAATTACAGTGATGATTTAAGGGCACACACGTGTATAAAAAGTTATATACAGTGTTAGATGGGTGCCTGAAATATTGGAGGAACCACTTTTAAAGTATATGATTGTCTCATCACTATGCTTTATACCTGATTAGTACCAAATAATATTGAATGTAAACTGTAACTGAAAACTAAAATGTAAAATATTATCAAATTATACACTATAAATACATGCAGTTTATTGTACATAAATTATATATCAAACAAGTTAAAAGGAAAATATTCAAATCCAATTTTTTTAGTGTTCAGACAAAAATTGTTAAGTAATTCTTTTTTAAAAATATATTTTATAGATTATGCTATTATAGTTGTCCCATTTCCCTCCTTCATTCCCCTCCACCCTGCACACGCCCTCCACCCACATTCCCCCCCCTTTAGTTCATGTCCATGTGTCATAAGTTCTTTAGCTTCTACATTTCCCACACTACTCTTGCCCTCCCCCCTGTCTATTTTCTACCTACCATCTATGCTACTTATTCTCTGTACCTTCTCCCCCCTCTCCTCCCACTCCCCTATTGCTAACCTTCCATGTGATCTCCTTTGCTGTGGTTCTGTTCCTATTGTAGTTGTTTGCTTAGTTTGCTTTTGTTTTAGGTGTGGTTGTTAATAACTGTGAGTTTGCTGCCTTCTTACTGTTAATGTTTTTTATCTTCTTTTTCTTAGATAAGTCCCTTTAATATTTCATAAATTGAGGGCTTGGTGATGATGAACTCCTTTAATCTGACCTTATCTGAGAAACACTTTATCTCTGCCCTTCCATTCTAAATGATAGCTTTGCTGGATAGAGCAATCTTGGATGTAGGTCCTTGCCTTTCATGACTTGGAGGTAATTTCCAACTAAAATTATTGTGGTCCTTCCCTGAAAAAAGTTATAACAAGTCTCTTTATAGCTCTTTCAAGTCAAGAACTAAAAACCCCAATCATGACAAGACATAAAAAATAAGCAATGTTACATGAAAAAACATTTAAATATTTGCTAAGAATTAAAAATGTAGCATTAAGTAAATGTAGCATTTACTTAAACAAAGTAATTCTAAGAATCGTATAACAACCAAATGAAAAAGATAAGTATATATATTATACGATTTAGAATTTTAGAATATAAGAATTGTAATTCTAGAATTTAAGTAATTCTAAATGCTACATTTTTAATTCTTAGCAAATATTTAAATGTTTTTTTTCATGTAGCATTGCTAATTTTTTATGTCTTGTCATGACTGCAGTTTTTAGTTCCTGACTTGAAAGAGTTATAAAGAGAGTTGTTATAACTTTTTTTTTCAGGGAAAGGCCACAGTAATTTTAGTTCAAAATTACCTTAGGAAACCATGAGCCAGCTTAACCCAATGACACCTTACACACTGATAGAGAATCTGATATGATAGTTGTCAAAAATAGGACATAGTTTGTTGGATGAAGATTGCTATTAACAGGATCTACCTGGGGGAGAAAAATCACCCTTCAGCTTCGGTAGTTGCTCATGAATTTGAGCTTGCCTGTGGCATATAAGTATTTAAGATAGTTAACATCAATTTGTAGATACCTTCTCTGTGCAGAAAGACAAGAGTCTTTCTACTATAAATATTAAAAAATACAGTAAACTCTGAAGCTATTTTCAGAGTTGGAGTGAATATATTTTCTATTGGTTCTTTATATGAAGTAAAGAACAAATATTTGCAACAGGTAATGGTCAGAAAGTTTTAATATTAATACTGTATGGTTAACAACCAAATGAAAAAGATAAGGATATACATTATACGATTTAAATTAAAGAAGAGACACAGTAGCCAATAAATATATAAGAAAGTTCTGAATCTCAGGAGTATTTCCACAAAATGATTATATATTCATTTCTCCCACCAGTTTGGCAAAAGTTGAACACACACACACACAGATGCTGCATTGGCAGTAATTGCAATGATCCTTTGCTGGATTGCTACACTCTCCCCTAGTGCTTTTGAGTTCTGTTGCACAGCTGTCTTTTCTCTTGAATTTCTCATTAGCATTATCATGGGTTGCAGCCACTGTACCCTGAATCATTTTTTTACTAGAATTGGGGAGGGTTCAATCATGAAGAAACCATGTATCAAGGCAGAAATCCAGCCTCAAAGGCTCCCTTATTTAGAAAATCTTTGATTACTGAACTGAGGAACACTGATGTTCAAAATTCTTTATTCTTTAACAGAGAACTGCCAGAACATAAATACCATGTACATATATTTATAGTGGAGTCTTACTTATGCTTTATTGCAAGCATTATGAGATTTTGGAAAAAGATATATAGTACCCATTGTCTTTTATTAAACAAAATAAAGACCAGAATGGAATTTTGGCAGGAGGGAAAAACAGTGTTAAACATCTTCATTGGTTTTGCATTTTACTTACTATCACCAACATGATAAATTCTAAACACTATTTTTTGTAATGTGGTAATAATTTTTTTCCTTTTTTTAAAAAGCAAACTTTGATTTTACAAGTGAAAATATAATGGGTCTTTAGTTAAAAAGATGGAGGTTGAGGTGTCAGAAAGAAAGCATAAGATTATCAAATACTGTTTCTTATTAATCTTGAGGGTAAATTAATAAAGGAGAAAGCAACTAATTTTTAATATTTAGAAAATAATTGCCTTCTATTTCTGACAACTTTTAAAAATGTTTTATTTATTTATTTCTAGAGGGAGGGGAAGGGAGGGAGAAAGAGAGAAACATCGATGTGTAGTTGCCTCTCTTGTGCCCCCAGCTGGGGACCTAACCGGCAACCCAGACAGTGTGCCCTGACTGGGAGTTGAACTGGTGATCCTTTGATTCACAGGCTGGCACTCAATCCACTGAGCCATGCCAGCTGGAGCTAACTAACAGCATTTTAAATAAAAAGAAAGAAATCATGTATAAACCTCATAGAAAATAAGCCCATAATAATTTGTAGATTAAATTGTGGATGATGATAATTTACAAGCTTTTTTATATTGTTAAAGTTTTATTTGTTTAGGGAAAAAATCACTGTTGTCCTGATAATTTTAACAATGAAACACACCAGTTGCAGAAATTTTGGAAGATAATTAGAGTTAATTCGAATCCACTGAGCCACACCAGCCAGGACTATTTCTGAGAATTTTTAACAAACTGAGCACTTGAAATTTAATGCAAATGTTACTTTTAGTTAAAAATGGGTCTTCCTTACATACTAGTTCATTCTAATTAACTTACTGATCTGTAGCTAACCAGGCCCCAATTTTTTTGCACTGTTTATTGTATATACATTGAACTATAACTTAAAACTCACATTATGATTAGAAATTTCACATTTTAGAGTTACTTTAATTTTTGTCAGCTCAAAATAATTTTTGTGAAAAGGAACTTGAAAACTCCAATTTTGAAATATTTTTCAAACTTTTTTGATAAATTAGTCTAAGTAGTTTTAAATATATTTTGTGCATTTGTTAAGAAAGTAATAATAATTTATTGTTATATGCAAAGGTCACTAACATTAAAGTCCACAATGCTTTACCTGTTTCTCATTAGTACACAAAGAATGTTAAATCTCTGAGAAATCATGGATACACAGCCACATTAAGTTCAGGAAAGATTTCTTGCAGAGAGAAAAGCAACTAAGAAGAATATAAATATTCAAGAGTGAAAACCTGAAATGGTCACCTAGAGGGACTGTCTTTATTCACTTTCCTATTTCCATCATTTCTACAAATATATCAATAGTTACAGACTTTTCTTAAGAATGCAAAGAATGCTAGTGTGAGGGTGATTAATAGAACGCTAGAGGGGTGATTTCAGATGATTAATAAAAGGGAGTTGATTAGTTTGTTAGAACAAAACCCCTAAAATACTGGCTCTGGAATCCAGCAAGGATGGTGACATCGGAGATGCTAGGGAAGTTTAGAAAAAAGACGTTGATTAAGGAGGTCTAAGGTGAGCCACATGAATCTGTATTTTAAAAACATATCCAGGTTACTCTGATTTTTTCAATGCTAACCTTAAGCAATGTTAAGCAATATATTTTTAAACATGGCTGTTCAAAGACTTTTTTACTTTTTCTTAAACTTATTTGACCATAAACCTCTTTTTTCAAGCATCTCAAAGAATTGCTATCTTATGGGACACATTTTGAAAAATTCTTTCCATAGGGTTAAAAGCTACTTGCTGTGACTATGAGATTTGGTGGAAAATTGAGCAGTTGCTAACAGATTTAAATATAACAGAGGTGGAGGTGTTCATGTATGGATATTATTCTTTATATAGCCTAAGGGAAAAAGGCCCAGGCAGAGCATAAGCATTTGGAGAGAAGGCAAGATAATGAAGACCAGAATGGGATTTTGTCTGAAGGCTGTTAAAATTACTGTCTGGGTTTAAAATTAGTATAGATCATTCCTTCTAGAAGCAGTTTTGGTATGTAACTGATTGAAAGATTCCTCACTTGTGTTGTAGGATCTGTAGGAATGATTGGGAATCTGTCCTTGTCCCAGTGAGTTTGGGGTAGACTCTGAGTGGAAACAGATGAATCTCAAGTGCAAAGAGTTTTTCTGGCAAACAATTGCTGGGATCAAAAGGAAGGAGAGTTAATCACTGCCACTTTGCTGCATTAGAAAGTACTTCATGGAAAACTCAATGCTCAATCATAAAATTGTTGCAAGTATTGTGAATATAACATGACTATGAAGTAGTTAGAAGGATGGAAGATTGTAGAGTACCTGCTAGAGATAGAGTAGTGGTCAAGTTGTCCTGGGAACTGTCCAAGAGAGAAGGTCCTGTTTTTCTTCCCATCTTTTCTTTATTTTTATTATTAACACTATTGCAGATGTCTCCATTCCCCCACCCCTCCACGCAGCCCCCATCCCACCCTCCCTCTGGCCATCACCACACTATTGTCTGTGTCCATGGGTTTTACATATATGCTCTTTGGCTAATCTCTTCCTCTTCTTTCATTTAGCCCCCGACCCTGCTGACAGCCTGTTCCAGGTATTCATTCCTCTGTTTCTATTTTGTTCATCAGTTTATTTTATTCCCTAGATTAATAATATAAGTGACATCATATGGTATTTGTCTTTCTCTCACTGGCTGTTTCACTTAAAAAGATAATTTTCATGTCCATCCACACTGTCACAAAAGGAAGAAGTTCCTTATTTTTTATAATTGTATAGTATTCCATTGTGTAAATACATCACAGCATTTTAATCCACTCATCTACTGATGAGCCCTTGGGCTGTTTCCAGATCTTAGCTATTGTAATTAATGCTGTTATGAAACTGCTTTTGTTCTTGTTGTTGTTATTTTTTTTTGTTTAATTTTCTCATTTTTTCCTTTGCTTTTCTTTCACTTTCTCTTCTTTCTTGTCTTCTTTCCTCTACTCTTTTCTGTTTTCTTTCCTTTTTAACTCCTTTTCTTTTCTTGTGTGCTTTATGTACCAGAACTATCCCTGGAGTGAGTAGGAAAAAATCCACAGGCTGCTACCTGGAAGAAAGGATTGCTTCACAGTGCCTCCCTCTTTTGCTGTGGTTGTGCGTTCTCTGTGCACTGCTGACCGGACATTTGCCCTCCTAAGACTTCCACTACTCACACTTCCTCTGTGCTCTCACAGCACCCTATGAAACCTCTGTCCTTACATCTACAAATCTGGGTTTTGATGAGTATACATGTTTCCCCCAAATAGATGTTTAGTGCCTTTAAAACAGGAATTGTATGGTATAATCAGTACAATGCACATGATACATAATATATACTCAAAAATCATAATTTCTCTGAATTAGGAGACATAAATAAAACAATTAAAAGAAAGAATGCTGTAAAGATTCTTTATGCAGATTCTTAGACCTGTGCTATTTGCCCACAATCAGTTGTTAATTACCAATCGCATACCGGCTAATGGTTTACTAGGCAGATACACCAGTGTTCCTCAGGTCACTGAATAAGGGGATGGCCCTCTGACTCTCTTAAAGTATTAGCAGCTCCTAAGGGTAACCTAATTTGGGATGAAAGTAAACTGCACAGAACAGACTGGTTGAAAAGCCAGATATAATACCAGGAAGCATTCTACTCAGGATTCTTTCAATTCTGTTTTGAGTGTGTCTGCTTCAACCTTAAGACTTCATAACTGAAACAAGATGTGGCCTAACCAGCAATGTAGAGGAAATCAACTGAGTCAATTTAATGCAATAAATATTTATCAGTTATCTGTTATGTGCAAGGAGTATAGATGAATGTAAAGAAACCTTAGTCACTTTATATGAAGCAAAATTGAAATCTGGGTTGGGGAATGAAGTAACAGATTTCAAGTATCTGATGAGATTCATTTTTGTAAGAGGACATATACATTTTCACAGAAGACAAATAAAATGGAGATAAATACAACGAGGGTTTTAGCAGGAAGGACCATAGCTTTGAATAACCTTCCAGGGTCATTTACGAAGTCAGGGTTAGGATGGCTATTTTTGGGGAGATGTATATGTATTTAAGGATGAGGTAACTCCTTAGCTGCAATCCTTTCAATAAGTAAAAGGCTAGATTTCTGGACCTCCCTTCTGACTATGTAATTCTGGGATATTTTAGTGCTTTTTTTGTGTGTTTGTTTTTTATCCCCTTCTACTAGGAGCCTTATTTCCTTTTTTCTTCAATTTAAAGTTTAAAGCATTTTCAAGGAACATGTATCTTCTAATGAGGATGAGAAATTCAAATCTTCTCTAGGCAAATCTACTTTAGTAAAAATTCCCTATTTAAGTGATTTCATGAATTTCTTCAGGGTAAATACTGTCATTAAAAGATGAAGTTTCACAGGGTTTAACTATGAGGGAGATGATATAGAGTATAAAAGCAGATGTCTCTTTTGGAGTGTGTATAAACACTGTCTCTCTTTGAAACAGAAAACAGAAAATACTGAAGATGATACATAGGCTTTAGCATAAAAAATAGTCCAAATATCCTTCTCAAGTGATACCATTGAACTCTGATTAAGAACTCATAATATTTATACTTCAACACTTATATTTCAACAGTCTTAAACAACCAGTACTGAGAATGGTTGTCAATGACATAGCTTTCATCCTTTCCCCTTTACATTGAGGCTTTGTGTAGTATTAGATAAAATCAGATTACATAAATTTCCAGCTGCTTCTGGGAAATGTGCACACACTGTGACAAATTTGCGTTCACATACTCCTCCCCAGTCTGTCACACATGCCCCTGACAATGCCTCAAACCACACCAGGCAGTGGGCCCACTGCACTCATGCTGTGCCTGATGGCACTTTGTACTTCCCAGTGGTTTTATCTGTGAGTGCGGGTCCTGCCCAGACTGGAGTGGACACAGTAGTTATAGGAGTAGGAGAAAAAGGAAAACCTGGGGAACTGTTGCCATTTTCTATCACACAAGTTCAATAAACACAAGACAAGTCCATTCATTTGAACTCGGCAGCTTTTCATGTATATACTAAGCCCAGGTTGTTAATTCTATAGTGTTTTTAGAATTTGTGCAGGTTTTTTACATATACAACCCAAACCTCAAAACAACCTGGTAAGTGAAATGGAACCAATAGACATCCTTGTATGTCTTTGTTCCTGAAAACAACAAATATAAGTAAATTTTACTCACAAGTTTCTATAATAGGTTTCAAGCTTTTTAAAAACTGAAATTAAAATGTTTCTCAAATGATGCAAGAATGCCTATTGCACATATAGAATATAAAGTACATTTTTAGATCCTTTTTTATAACACTAAATATTAATGATTTAATTGCATCTGAAGTATTTTCTTATGCCTGATGTTAATCAATAGTATCAATCTGAATCCCAATAAATATTTTAATGAAAATTTGACTAAAATTTAAAAACCTGTAATTGAGCATGTTGAATCTCCTGGTTTCTAAGTTCTATCAAAACTGATAGTTTTAAACTTATGGACCTGGGTTTTAGAGAGAATTTTATAAATCTGATGGATGCAAAGGCAAGGGAAATAAAAGCAAAAATCAGAGAATAGGACTATATCAAACTAAAAAGACTCTGAACAGCAAAAAACTGTCAGCAGAACAAAAAGGCAACCAACCAAATGGGTGAAGATTTTGTAAACGACACCTCCAAAAAGAGTTAATATCCAAAATATAAAGAACTTATACATCTCAAAAACAAACAAACAAAAAATCCAACTAAAAATGGGCAAAGGACATGAAAAATACTTCTCCCTAGAAGACATACAGATGGCCAGCAAACATGAAAAGACACTCAACTTCACTACCTATGGCTAAAGACCAATCAGAACCACAAAGGGCCACCACCTCACACTTGTTATAATGGCTATTATCAGTAAGACAAGTAAAAACAAGTGTTAGAAACGTTATAGAGAAAAAAGAACCCTTGAACACTGCTGATGGAAATGTAAATTGGTACAGCCACTATAAAAAATAGTATAGAGTTCTTCAAAAATATTAATAACAGATCAGGATGACAGCTAGTGGGAGAAGGGAAGGGGGTTGATGGATTAAGCAAAAAGGAAAAAAGACTCATGGACATGGACAATAGTGTAGTGATTGCTGGGGGGAAGGGATGTAAGGGGACTAAATGGTAATGAAAAATACAATAAAAATTAAATAAAAATAAAAAATAAAAGAAATGTGAAAAAAGAAAGATGTAAATGTGTGAAATGATGAAATAGTAATTATTAGACACTTAAAAAAAAGGGCTGAGCTACCATGTGACTCAGCAACTGTTCTCCTGGCTATCTACTCAACAAATTTTAAAACATTTGATCATAAAGACATATATTCCCCTGCAATGGAGGCCTTCTGGTAGTAAATTCCCTTTAAATTCCCTTTATTTCTGTTTGTCTGGAAAAGTCTTTATTTCTCCTTCATATCTAAAGGATAATTTCGTTGGATATATTATTATTTGCTGGTAATTTCTTTCTTTCTGTAGTTTGAATATTGGATTCCATTCTCTCCTAGCTGAAATAAACAAAGAGGAAACAAGAAAAACAAGCAAACAAAAATTTATAGACAGACAATAGTGTGGCTTTTACTCAAGTGAAGATGGACAGAGGTTAGAAAAGGGTAAAAGGGTCAAATATATGGTGACAGAATGAGATTCAACTTTGGACGGTGGGAGCAGAATGCATGATGCAAGTGATGTATTATTGAATTGTACGCTTGAAACTTATATAATCTTATTAACCAATGTTACCACACCAAAAATTAATAATTAAAAAAAAAAACTGATAGTTTTAATGAAAAGTTGTATGCCCTTTACTTTTCTAGAGTTAGAGCAAGCTTGTTAAGACTTAAGATTAATTCAAAGTTTTATATATATATATAAATTGAATTATTAATTCAAAGTCATATATATAGTTTTTATTCTAGTGTTTCTTAATGTATGAACTATTTTCTATTTTCTATAAATTATTTGATAATTCTTATTAGAAAAATGTAGACTCCTGAGTGCCACTCAAAACTTACCGAATTAGAATGTCTGGAGGTGATCCAAGGAATCTACATTTTATAAAAACTTCTCCTTGTAATTTGAACATACTAATGCTTGGTTTGAGTGCCACTGACAAGAATCAATGCAGAAGCCAGCAGCCATTAAATGAGCTGGCTTAGGGAGAAGTCAATATGGAAAAGGGCAAGAACAACTCAGGCTGAACTACTGGTGTATGAAAGATAGAGAGTCAAATGCTGTTTTCTCCCTTTTGCTTAAAAATATTTTACTTTGTGTGTACGACTGACAGCAAAATAGGAAAAAAGTGTAGTCACCTTCTAATTGAAAATAAAATGATGAATGCACGAAAGGAGAATATTTAAAGAATAAATTATGTTTGAGAAATACATTTCCTCATGGAAAACAAAGCTGTTAATGAAGTTGATATTAAAGTCAGGTTAAAGGAATGGGAAAGGGTATCATTTCCATTTCCAATTATAGTTTTACTTCCTTGTCCATTTAAAAAAATGAAGCCAAAGTTAGTTTCAGCTCATTTTGCATCCATGTATTTATATTGACTTGTTAAAATGTGTAATGAGGGCACCTACCATAAATATACAAACCCTAGATTTTGCCTAATTAATTACATATAGAAGTATAGAATCTTCAACATTTGGATTGAAATGCCCTCTATCATTTTCAATCCAAATTCAGTAACTCCTTTTGGGGAAGATTTCCTTCTATCTTAGTTTTGCTTTGCATTTACATAAGAATTTTGTTGGCATTCTCCAAATATTTGCTTCTAAGAAAAGGAGAAAATAAAAGAATTACACTTTTGATTTTCGATATATATATGGTAAAATATTTGATATGCAGTCAATGTGAAATGATAAATAATTCATGTAGTCTATTGGTAATTGGTAATGTGAAATGGGAACCACATAAATGAAATGTATCTCTTTGTTATCATTTGCTCAATGTAATATATTTTATAGACACTAATGATACACAATCAGTAAAGTTTAATGATGTTTTGAATGTTGATTATACCTAAAAGATGCTTCAAGTCATACAAATGTACCAGAAGTGATCACATCATGAGCTATTTGTTGAAATAAACATTACAGGATGGCTTAAGGTCAATTTAATTAAATATATATGGAAATCCTTTTGTAGTTGCATGTATTAGTTGTTGCTCAGCCATTTAGTTCTGTTTACTTTTCAAAAACTCAGTTCCAGAAAATAATAAAATGTAGTGTGTCACCAATTAGTATCACTGTTCCTCAAAGTTAATTAACCTCTGATTCAGTGAAAGGTCACACCGGCAAGTTTCCATGTATCTGGGGGCCGTGCTATTTACCAGCAACTCTGACAGGACTTAGGGTCTTCTCAGCGGGTGCTTAGACAAGGCACACCTACATCAGAGAGGAGCTAGTTCTTATAGCAAGAGTAGATAAAATACATTCAGCAATGAAATAAATGGCATTTGAAATAAATGTCACTATTTTCTTAAATACCCAATTTTGTCCTGAGAGTTTTAACATTGTATTTGAAATTTAGGGAGAGTTTTTGTTATCAGCTAGTCTCCCACTGTTGTTTCATGGAAAGCAGGTAGTGAATTGATGAGATAGACTACACGTTAGAAAATGACAGTTGATTGTGTCGTGTCCACACCTAGAGTATTTTTACTTATCTTGCTGGTCTATGGTAAGTCATTACTTTGTGAAATAAAGATTGTTAGATCTCAGGTAGCTTAGCAAGAAAACTCCCATTTTTAATCAGTGAAACTGAGTGTTGTTGCTTCACTGAACTGACTGGTCAGGTTGCTTGTAATCAGCAGTAGCGATGATATGAATAGGAAGTGGGGTCTCAAAAGCCTTTCACCAGATGGGAGATTTTATTCCCGGCAACCTTGCCTTTCTGACAAGGCTGTTTACTGATTTTACACGGAAAGCTGATGTTTGCTCTAACTCATGCTTATTGAGAATTTCAACTCCCTGTTACACAAATGGAACCCCACTGAATAACAGCTAATCAACCCAGCACCAACCTTACTTTGCGATTCAAGAGAACTATTCAGTCGACTCTTTCCCTATTTCATTAGGAAAATGCCATGACTATGGCTGTCGTGAGTTTGTGGTGAATCTGCAGAGATGAAGGAGGCAATGCCATTCTCTCCTTACCTGCTTGACTCCAGAGCCAATCTCGAGGCAGCACAGAATGTGATGTCAGCAAATAGCAGAGCTGGAAGGGGATCCTTCAGACTATAGCAGCCCCAATCCTGGGATCCCTAAGCCTTGTTGCAGAGTTTTCCAACATTTTGGCATCTCTGGGTCACACTGGAAGAAGAGTTGTCTTGGGCCAGACATTAAATACATTGTTACACATAACCACACACACAAAAAAATCTCATAGTGTTTTAAGTAAATTTGTGATTTTGTGTTGGGCCACATTCATAGCCATCCTGGGCTGCATGCGGCCTGTGAATGCAGGTTGGACACCCCTGAAATAGAGTCTGTATCAGAAGTACTGAAATCTGATTAAATTTTAAGACTGGCAACATGGTTAGTCTGAGAGAAGTCTCTCCTGGAGCAGGCTCTGGAATCAGAGCTTCCAGTATTCTCTCAGAGGTACTGTACAGGCATCATCCCAAAACTTGAACAGCAACTCCATCTTTCTTCCACCAGTAGGAGAAATTTTATACTGAACCACAGGTAAAGCAGATCAAATCAGTGTAGTTCAGAGGGGTCTGGAACTTCAGCTTTTACCATTACCCCTTACAGCTTTGTAGCAGCATCCTATTACCCAGCACAAGAGTAGCACTACTTCAGAAACATGGTAGCTGTGCCCTGTCCTAATGCACACTGTTCAGTGAAGCAGGTGGTCCCCAGCCAGACCACCATGAGTGACATTGAAACCATATAATCTGTGTTCCTTGCCCCAAGCAAGAGAAAGACCATCTAATGTCTCTACATTTCTGTGTCCATCTATGAAATTGATTCTTTGTTAAAATGCATCCTGTTATCACACAGATACACATATTATATGTAATCACAGAAAACAGAAGCCCATTTAATTAATTTAGAGTATAGAGCATGTTTTGGTTTCTTAGCATCATATTCCTCACTACATATGTATATTGCAACATGCTCACAGGTGACCAGTTTAATTATCTGTAACAAATTTAACGTATTTGTATAAAAATGGCTTTAAATCAAAAGCCACATAGAAGAATGAGCACCAGAGACTTACCACATTTAGGATGGCAAAAGTGGTTTATGTGGTTGCCAACACAAGAAGGCTGTGGAGTCAACCAAATCTTGGTGTATTTCTCAGTTGTGTTTCTCATTGGAGAATTACTCAATTTCTCTAAGCCTCAGACTCTCATATATGAAATGGAGGATGTCCATAGTGCCTACACATAGGGCTGTCATGAGGATTGCATGAGATGTGTATACAAAGCCCGTAGCATAGTTTCTAACACATTTTTACTACTTATGAATATTTGTTATTTTATATTACTGAAGTTATATTTATTTTAAATCCTCACCCAATGATATATTTTTATTGATTTTA
This sequence comes from Carollia perspicillata, assembly GCA_004027735.1. Lineage (NCBI taxonomy): Eukaryota > Metazoa > Chordata > Mammalia > Chiroptera > Phyllostomidae > Carollia > Carollia perspicillata. The sequence goes on along the minus strand of PVKM010009000.1, from coordinate 18,330 downwards.
GAGAGAGAGAAAGAAAGTGAAGGAGAGAGAGAGAGAGACACCAATGTGAGAGAGAAACATCAATCAATTGCCTCCCATACAAACCACAACCAGGGATGGAACTTGTAACTTACCTATGTACCCTGATGGGTAACCAAACCCACACCTTTCGGTGTATGGTACGATGCTTCAACCAACTCTGCAAGCTGGTTAGGGGCTAAGTTATTTTGAATATTGATAATCTAATTATATTTTCTCAGTATATAAGCTAGCTGGATAATTATATTATTTTCCTAAAGCTACTGTAAAAAAATCACCACAAATTTAATGGCTTAGAGCATCACAACACAAATTTATTATCCATGGTTGCAGAGCTCAGAATCTAAATTCAGTCTGATTGGGCTAAAGTTAATGTGTCTACAGGGCTGGTTTCTTTTGTAGACTCAAGGGGCAAAATCATTTCCTTGCCTTTTTTACCTTCTACAAGCTGATTACACTTCTTATCTGGCAGTCCATTCCTTCATCTTCAAAGCCAGAGGTGTAGCACCCTTTAACCTCAATCTCTATCATTCTCTCTGTAGCTGTCTCTCTCTGTCTTTGTCCTCCCATTGTACACTGCCTTCTCCACCTTTGACCTTCATGCCTGCCTCCCTCTCATAGGATCTATGTGATTATATCCAGTCCACAGAATAATCCTCTCATCTTGAGATCTACAAAGTCCCTTTTATAAAGAAGATAACATATTTACAGGTTTCCAGGATGAGGGCTTTGACATCTTTGGGCAGACATTATTCAGCTTACAATAATAACTGACCGGCAAGTTGGGTGACTCATGTCTCATGGCTCACAGCTAAGTTTTTATTCTGATTCAGCACTTTGTCTATTGTTGAAAATCTAGTCTAGTTTTATTTTGAAAAAATTCATAGACTTTTATTTGTTACCATTTTCAGTTAACATATATAATACATGTATATAATTTTATTATAGAGAAAAATGTGGAAGTTCTTCCCCCATCCCCCCAGATGTAACCACACTAATTATTCCATGGTAAATCTTCTAGTATGCTTCTAGGCATTTACATAATTATTACATTTTATATAAGTGTATATAAATTCTCACTTATCTTTTTGGGTCTTTATATTTGTTATAAATAGGATCTCACCATAGGTAGTACTGTGTCCCTTTATTTCTCCACTCACAAATGTCATTGTTTAATGGGTAATATAGCATTCCAACAAGAACATGTATTACTACTTTCAACTATTGTTTTTCAGGTAGATATGTCTAGTGCAGCTTTGCGCTATCACTTCAGCAGTATGATGAATATGAAGTATGTCCAAAAGGTATCCAGCCATGTAATATGAAAAGTAGAGAAATTTATGGAAGAAAATGCAAGATACAGGAAACATTGTACATAGGACAATGATGTATCAGTCCCCTTCAAAGTAGGCACCCTGGGATCTCACACAATTATCCCAATCAGCATCAGCTGCCCTGTTTCATTTTCCTAAATCTCACTGATGGCCTTGAAACCCTTCCCTTTCAAAGGAGATTTTAGTTTTAGGAAAAGCCAGAAGTCACAGGGCACCAAACGTGGGCTGTAAGGGGGACTGGGTCACCTGGGTGACTTGATGTTTCATCAAAAAACTCTGCAGAAGACATGATACATGAGCTGGGGCATTGTCCTGATGAAGGTGCTCATCACCAGTTGCCCATAGCTGCAGCCTTCTGAATCATCCAAATGGTTTCCACAGAGAAATATTCAAGCTTAATGCAACATTGGATGCAGGTTTGTTGCTCTACTTGCTCAGTGATTTTCAGTGTGACAGCCACACATTACATGTTCTTACTCAATGGTGTCTGCTGCCCCCCACTAGTACAGCGAAGTCGTCATTGTTCATACGTGCACATTCTAGTCCACTCTCCTGGCTGCCAGGTTACATCAGTGTTATGAAAACTTTTCTCATTATATTAACAATGGCTGGACTTTTTCCAGACACACTTCTTAGATGCGTTCATGCATGTGTGAATGTATTTATAATGGCATGTATGAGTGTAATGTGTGTGTACATGTGTTTTTTAAGTCTAAAGTTTTGAAGGCCTAACCAATATACAATTCAACTAAGAATGCATGAGTATTCATATCACCACATTTTCAACTACAAATAATATTCTGAATTTTTGTCCCAACTTCATAGAAAAATTATAGTTATAAAGGCTTTTGAAAATTTAAGTTAATTTTTAACGTTTTTTAATTAAAATTTTAATGTTTTAATTAGAGTTTACTTTCAATATTATTTTGTATTGGCTTCAGGTATACAGCTCCATGTGGTTAGGCAAACATATTCTTTACAGTGTCCTCTCCAGTATTTCCAGTTATGTACATTGTTATCACAACATTTTTTACTGTATTCCCTAAACTGTACTTTAAATTCTTGTGGTATTTTGTAAATACTGATTTGTACTTCTTAATTCCTTTACCTTTTCACCAGTTGCCCCAAACACCTTCTCCTCTGATAATAACAACTCTACTCTCTGTATCTATGAGTCTGTTTCATTTTTCTTTGTTTATAATTTTTTAATTTAGATTACACATATAATGTAAATCCTAATGTGGCTTCAATATATGTTTCTTGAATTAATAACTGAATATTTTTAGTGCTTCTTTAGAAAAATGACTCATATGTTAATGGACAAGGTAGTCAATAAAATTATTTTATGCTAACTGGCCAAATATTAAGCCACATGACAAGTCTTTGTTTGTATTTCACAACATTACATAGTGTACATAGGGTTTTGCAATCAGTTTTTCAGTTAGTGAAACATTTATTGAAAATTAATTTTATGTCTGAGAACATTTTTTGTATAAAGTTATTTTGCTCACCATGGTCCCTTCAAACAGTCTTGTTCATTAAACAGGATTGGGATAACTGAGTTCACTATTACTTTATAACTGCTATTATTGTAGATCTTATTTTTTCATATTTTTGTATTGGTTTGCATTTCTCCCTGATCATTTAAAAAGAATTAAGCTACTACACTACACTATGCACAATTTACAGTGCTTAAGGCTTTACCAATTAGTTTGTTTACATATAAAATGACATCAGGCTGAAACTAATTTAGCCATATGCATGATGACTTTTAATACAATGAGAAATGAGCTGCTCAAAAGAATGACAAAAACAGACATCTAATTTGCACTTGCTTAATGTTGATGGAAATTTAGTGGAACCTGGTGTCCTTTTCCATCAATATCTTGAATGCAGTCATCTGGAAGCTCAGCCACATTAATTGTGTGAACTTGTGTGCAGCTTTTGATTACAATCACTTTGTCAGGATTCAATTATGTTTCACTGGTAAAACAAGTGGCCATTATTATCTGAATTATTTTAGAACTGGAGTTTTCAAATACTTGAGTGAGTTTCTGCTTTTGTTATACTGGGGGGAAAATTATACCATATGCCAGCAATTGAAATTTAAATTATGTATTTAAAATAAGCACATGTTGACCTTGACATTGGACTCATAAGCTCACAGGAATCCATATTGAAGAAATTTAGGTACTCAGGGGATATCTTCAAGTGCTTGATATTTGAGTTGATATCTAAATGACAAGAACAAAGCAGCCATGCTAGAATTTGAAATTGAGTATTTCTGGCAGAGGGACAGCAAGAGCCAATGTCCTAAGACTAGAATGAGCATAGTTTTTAAGAAACAGAGTGGGAGGATTATGGTGAGGTAGGTGGGAGCTGAACCAACTTGCTCATGTACCCAACTGGGACACCTAGCCATCTTCCAAGGAACAAAGCGAATGGTCAATAGATTCCAGCTGATATGAAGTTTGAAGGCCAAAGGTTGCAGAGGACATTTAAAAAAACAGACAATTATATATTTCTTAGCATATTATTGTTATTCCAAATCCCATACAACACCCTTCCTGGTCTGAATCCATTTGCTATCTTCCTGATTTTATTACTGTTGTGGTTAACTTCATTCTCTCACACATTATGCCAACTTTCTATTCCTTACTGTCACTATATTTCATATTTAATTTTGCATAAAGTCAGCTCACATTCTTTTTTCCTTCTAATAAGAATCTTACCTCTTTTTTTCACCTTTTATAAAAAGTGTCTGGTTGGGTAAAATATCACAGATACTGCTATATTTCTCCAAAGGACCTCCTATCTCTTATCTACTTGTTAGTACTTTAAATCTCATAGAATATTCTCTGTTGTCTTACTCAATTTCACCTTCACCCTACCATGATCACATAAAAGAAAAGCCGGAGTTGTGAATACCAGTAAACCCAAAGGAGGGGAGAACCCACCAACCAAGGAGCCACCAACAGCTAAAACCCAAATACAATAAGAGAGCCCACACAAACAGAATAAAGGGCAACCCTAGAAGATCCAGACAAGAATATCAAAGAGATCACACCTCTGAGTCTCACAGAACTCCTACCACAGAAGTTCACCATATGAAGACAGCTGGCAAAACAAAGCATAGGGATTCGCAGAAACAGACAAAAAGAGTCAAGTAAAATGGGGAGACAAAGAAAGAACATGCAATCAAATGGAATGGAAGACTCCCCACTAAAAGAGCTAAATGAAATAGTGGTAAGCAAACTATTAGATGTAAAATTCAAAAGAATGGTGATAAAGATGCTCAAGGAACTCACAGACAACTACAAGGAACTGAGTTAGAACTACAATAGTATGAAAAGGGAAATAGAAATGCTAAACAAGAACCAGGAAGAAATGAATAATACTATTTCTGAAATAAAAATACACTAGAAGGAATTACAATCAAGCTAGATAAAGCAAAGGACCGAATTAATGAGCTAGAAGACAAGGTAGAAAGAAACACCCAGGTAGAGGAGCTGCATGAAAAAAAAGATAAAAAATATGAAAATAGATTAAGGGAACTACAAGACAACATGAAACACAACAACATAAATCATAGGAATACCAGAAGGGAAAGAAAAGGAGCAAAGGATAGAAACACTGTTTGAAGAAATAATGACAAAAAACTTTCTGAAACTGGAGAGGGAAAAAAGCATGCAGGTTCAGGAAGCACAGAGGGTCCCAATCAAGATGAAACCAAAGAAGCCTACTCCAAGACACACCATAATTAAAATGTCAAGTTTTAAAGGACAAAGAGAATCTTAAAAGAAGCAAGAGGGAAACACAAAGTAACATACAAGGGAACTCTGATAAGGCTAGCAGTTGATTTCTCAACAGAAACACTATGAGCCAGAAGGGAATGGCAACAAATATTCCCAGTAATGAAAAGCAAAGGCCTACAACCGAGACTACTCTACCCAGCAGGGCTCTCAATTAAAATGAAAGGCCAAATAAAAAGTTTCCCAGACAAAAGAGGGGTGAGAGAACACACCTCCACAAAACCAGCTCTGCAAGAGATGCTAAAGGGAATGTTTTAAGAAGAGGAAGAAAAAGAGCTAGAGAGAGAAAAACAAAGGAGGAAAATAAATAGGTACATATCAATAATAACCTTAAATGTTAATGGATTAAATACTCCAACCAAAAGACATAGGGGAGCAGAATGGAAAAGAAAACATCACCCACACATATACTACCTACAAGAGACTGGCTGCAGAACAAAAGACCTACACAAAATTAAAGTAAAGGGTTGGAAAAAAATATTCCAAGCAAATGGACAGTAAAAAAAAAAAAAAAAAAAAGCCAAGGTAGCAATACTTATATCAGACAAAATGGACTTCAAAACAAAGGCCATAAAAGGAGACACAGAAGGACATTTCATAATACTCAAGGGAAGAATCCATCAGGAAGAAATACACATTATAAAAATATGTGCACCCAACATAGGAGCACCCAAATATATGAGGAAATTCTTGGAGGACTTCAAGAAAGCTATAGACAGCTACACACTTATATTAGGGGATTTTAACACCCCACTGCTAAAAATGGATAGATTGTCCGAATAAAACATCAACAAGGATATTGCAGCATTGAACAATGCCATAGATCTAATGAACTTAACTGATGCATATAGAAGTTTTCACCCCAAAGAAGCAAAATACACATTTTTTTCAAATGCACATGAAACATTTTCAAAGATAGATCACATGACAGGACACAAAACAAGCCTCAACAAATTCAAGAAAATTGTTTCTTATCAAGCATTTTCTCTGAGCACAAGGGACTGAAACTAGAAATCAACCTCAAGAAAAAAAACTCAAAAACACTCAAAATCATGGAGATTGAATAGCATGCTATTAAACAATGAATGGGTCAAGAATGAGATCAAGGAAGAAATAAAAAATTTTCTGGAAACAAATGAAGACTAACTCACAACACTCCAAAATTTATGGGACACAGCCAAGGCAGTCCTAAGAGGGAAGTTCACAGTGATACGTGCCTAGCTAAAAAAGAGAAACATTTCAAATAAACAACCTAACCTTACATCTACAAGAACTGTAGGAATAATAACAAACCAACCAAAGGGCAAGTAGAAGAAAAGAAATAACTTAGATCAAAGTAGAATTAAATGACATAGAGACTAAAAGAATAACTCAAAGGATCAATATATCCAGGAGCTGGTTGTTTGAAAAGATACTGGTAAATAAATCCGACAAGCCTTGAAACAGCCTCATCAAGAAAAAAAGAGAGAGGACCCAAATACATAAAATCAGAAATGAAAGAGGAGAGATTACAACTGATAACACACAGATACAAAAGATTGTAAGAAATTACTATAAACAACTATATACCAAGGAATTTGAAAATCGGGGTGAAAATGGACAAATTTCTAGAATATAACCTTCCAAAACTGAATGGAGAAGAAGCAGAAAGCCTGAACAAACTGATAACAGCTGGTGACATTGAAGCAGTAACCAAAAAACTCTGGACACACAAAAGCCTTGGACCAGATGGTTTCACAGGAGAATTTTACAAACATTTGAGGAAGAGCTAACCCCTATCCTTCACAGACTATTTCAATAAATGCAAGAAAAAGGAAGACTCCCAAACTCTTTTTATTAGCCAGCATCATCCTAAACCCCAAACCAGATAAAGACAAAATAAAGAAACAAAACTTCAGGCCAATATCGGTGATGAACATAGATGCTAAAATCTTCAACAAAACATTGGCAAACCACATTCAACAATACATTAAAAACATTATACACCATGACCAAGTGGGATTCATCCCAGGGATGCAAGAATGGTACAATATTCACAAATCAATAAATGGGATATATCACATAAACAAAAGGAAAGACAAATCATATGGTCATATCAATAGATGAGGAAAACACATTTGATAAAGTACAGTACCATTTATGTTAAAAATACTCAGCAAAGTGGGAGTAGAAGAAGTATACTTCAACACGATAAAGGCCATATATGAGAAACCTACAGCCAACATCATACTCAATGGGCAAAAACTAAAAGCTTTTCCAGTAAGATCAGGAACAAGACAAGGTTGTCCACTTTCACCACTTCTATTCAATATAGTATTGGAAGTCCTAGCCAGGGCAATTAGACAAGAAAAGGAAAGAAAAGGCATCCAAATTGAAAAGGTGGAAGTAAAACTGTCACTGTTTGCAGATGACATGATAGTGTACATGGAAAATCCTATAGACTCCACCCAAAAACTGATCAACCTAATAAATGAATTCAGCAAAAGAGCAGGATACAAAGTCAATATCCAGAAATCAAAGGCATTTTTGTATACCACTGATGAAACATCAGAAGCAGGAAACAAGAAAAAAAAAACCCATTCCATATAGCAAAAAGAAAAACAAAATACCTAGGAATAAACCTAACCAAAGAGGTAAAAGACCTATACTCAGAAAACTACACAACACTGAAAATAAAAATTGAGGAAGACACAAATAAATGGAAACATATACCGTGTTCATGGATTGGAAGAATTAACATCATCAAAATGTCCATACTACCCAAAGCAATTTACAGATTCAATGCAATACCTATTAAAGTACCAATGGCATATTTCACAGATATAGAGCAAACACTTCATAAATTTATATGGAACCATAAATGACCCCAAATAGCAGCTGCAATTCTGAGAAAGAAGAACAAAGTAGGAGGGATCACAATACCTGATACTAAACTGTATTACAAGGCCACTGTATTCAAAACAGCCTGGTCCTGGCATAAAAACAGGCACATAGACCAATGGAACAGAACAGAAAGCCCAGAAATAAACCCAAGTATCTATGGTCAGATAATATTCGACAAAGGGGGCAACACCATAAAATAGGAGTAAAAATAGTCTCTTCAACAAATGGTGTTGGGAGAACTAGACAGCTATATGTAAAAAATTGAAACTCGAGCACCAACTTACACCATACAAAAAATAAATTCAAGGTGGATAAAAGATTTAAATATAAGCTGTGACCCATTAAAGTCCTACAGTAGATCATTGGCAGGAAAATCTCAGATATTTCACACAGCAACATTTTTACTCATATGTCCCCTAAAGCAAGGACATAAAGGAAAGAATAAACAAATGGGATCTCATCAAAATAAAAAGCTTCTGCATGACTAAAGAAAACAGCATTAAAATAAAAACAGAACCAACTGTATGGGAAAACATATTTGCCAATGATACCACAGACAAGGGTTTAATCTTTAAAATGTACAAAGAATTTATGCGACTCCACTCTAAGAAGACAAGTAACCCAATTAAAAAATGGTCAAAGGACTTGAACAGACATTTTACCAAGGAGGACATACAGAGGATCCAGAGACACAAGAAAATATGCTCAATATTGCTAGCTATCAGAGAGATGCAAATTAAAACCACAATAAGATACCACTTTACACCAGTCAGAATGGCCATCATAAACAAAGCAACAAATAACAATTGTTAGAGAGGTTGTGGAGAAAAGGGGACCATAGTTCACTGTTGTTGGGATTGCAGACTGGCACAACCACTATGGAAGATATTATGGAATTCTCTTGGAAAACTAAAAATGGAACTGCCTTTTGACCCAGCAATTCCACTAGGATTATATCCTAAGAACACCGAAAGACCAATTCAAAAGAAACTGTGCACCCCAATGTTCACAGTAGCACAATTTACAACAGCCAAATATTGGAAGCAACCTAGGTGCCCATCGTAAATGAGTGGATCAAGAAACTATGGTACATTTACACAATGGTATACTATACAGCAGAAATGAAGAAGAGCTCCTACCCTTCTCGACAGTGTGAATGGAACTGTAGAGCATTGTGCTGAGTGACAGAAGCCAGGTAGTGAAAGACACATACCATATGATCTCACTTTTAAGTGGAACCTAATCAACAAAAGAAACAAGCAAGCAAAATATAACCAGAGACATTGAAAAAAAGAATAATATGATAGTAACCAGAAGGGAGATGGGAGAGGGTATGTCAGAATGTAGGGGAAGGGTTGTCAAAGAATATGTGTAAAGGACACATGGACAAAGCCAAAATGGGTAAGATCCAGGGTGGGAGGCAGGGATGGATGGGGTGGTGGGGAAATGGAGACAACTGTACTTGAACAACAATTAAAAAAATAGAAAGAAACAGAAAGAAGTCTTTATGTGATCATAGCATCATGAGCACAGAGGAAATTAAAATATTAAATTAAATGGCTATAGTGAGCCTAGCTGGGCAAGATTATTTGCGCAGTGGAACACAGTTATAGGGATTTTTAGAGGAGGAGCAATGTGAGAATGACTGCATTTTGGGAGGATCACTTTGGCTAATATATGGAGGATGGACCGTAGGGATCAAAAATAGAGGGAGGAAGATAAGCTGTGAGTTGTGCAGGAGAAAGTTGATTATAGTTGGACTACAGTGATAGTAATAGCAATGGGCAAACATGGAGAGCGTCTAGATAAATATCAGAGGTGATGTTGACAGTACTTGATTGATTGTCATGAGTGAGGAAAGGAATACATTGATAGATGGCTGCAGGAGTTTGGGCTTAAACAACTCCAGGCTTATATGTAGATAGTGGGGCCGTTCACAGAAATAGAAAGGATTAGCAATGAGGCAGATTTATCCCTTGTTTTTGAAGATGTTAATTTGATAAGACTGACAGTTGCAGATACTAAGTAAGCAATTAACAGTTAGACCAAGAGGGTGGGATTGGAAGGAGGTGGTGAAATGGAGAAAAACAATGAGAACACCCATAGCAGCATAAACAAAGATAAAACTAAAAAGACATGGTTTTATGCTTACAATAACCATATTGAATACACACTAAACACAAATCTATGTGAGAAAAAAATCAGTTAAGACTACCACTTCATAGGGAGGTATGGGGTAAGCTACAATATTTTAATTATGAGCATATAGATAGCATTTAAAGCCATAGTATAAAGTGAAATTAAAATTAAAAAAATAAATTGCAGTAGACATTGAAAAAACACAGGCTGACTCCTGAAAGTTTTCAATACTTTCTAGTAGTAAGAGAGGAGCAAGTAAAAGAAGAGGCTGAAAAAGTGAAAAATAGCCAGATGAAAGAGAAATGAAAAGAGAAAATTTTACAAAATACAAGAAACAAGAGGGAAGTATGAGAGATCAGTCAAGAGTACTTAACAAGAAGTTTTGGAAAAACTCCACTTGAATTAGCAGTAACAAGGTAGATGTGATTATGATAGGAACAACTTTAATGTACTGATGAGACTAAATTCTAATTGGAGTGTGTGGGAGAGTGACTGGGAGGAGAGACAGTAGAAAACAGAGTTTGTAGAAAACGCTTCCAAAACTTCAGGAATGGAAGTAGATAAATGATGAGGTAGCTGGAAAAGGATGTGGAGTCGAGGATGTTATATTTAATCTTGGGGAAGTCTGGAGTGGGTTTCTACACTTATGTCAGTGATACAATAGATGCACAGTGTTAAGACAATAGAGGAGATTAGCAAAAAAGTAAAGCCCATGAAAGGATAATATAAGATATGACATGAAGAAAATATAAAGGCATTGACCTTTGCCAGGGTATTTGTCTTTTGGGGAAGAGGTAGAAGATTGGAACAGATTCAACTTAGATTTACAGATTTGGCTATGAGGTCATATAGCATATTTTTACGAGACTTTCAATGTTTCAGTGGAATATGATGCAAAGACCTTAACTAAAAGTGGAATGGGGATTAAGGATGGCAGAAGATTAGAAAAAAGAAAGACGTGCACAATATTTTTTGCTTCGGGGTAGGAAAATACTATTGCTTGAAGAAATAGCATGGGTTTTCTAGGGAAGTGTTGAGAACCATTTGCCATTCAAGATTATGAATTTATAGTAAAATCAATCTGCCCAGTTTCAGGATTAATGTAAAAATTCACTGCATTAGTGTAGACACAGAGAAGGTAAGAGTTGATATTTCAGCTTGTGAATTTTCTGAGTGAGTGTAACGGAAGCAAAAAAGGTTTGCAGGTTGATGGGTTTTTTTAAGTGAAGGTGGATTAAGATGGTGTGAGGTCTAGTGTATGTGGTAAGGCCAATGGATTATGGTCAAAAACAAGTAAAGGTGTTTTTCCACTAGACTACTTGACAAAACAAGCAGTAGCTATAGACATTTGTGTTTTGAGGTAAGATGTTTTGTAGTGATAGCTAGACCTAGGATGTAACCATGAGAGAGTATGGATGATGTGCAATGAAGTGGACCCAGGAAGCACATTTGCTCACTCAACAAATATATTTTGAGACCTTCCTGTATGCCATGCACTTTCTAAGCCCTGGGTTTATAGCAGTGCCTAAACAGGTAAGAATTCTGTGTGCTATATGATTCTACGTGTTAGTGGGTAAGAGAGATAACAAACCAAGACATAAATAATAAAGTGCCCAGTGTGATGAATGGCAGGGACTGAGGAAAGAGGTATGGCCAGAGGCCTCATCAGTTATGATAGAGTATGAATTTTTCCTCAGTGGGATGGAATGCTACCAGAAGATTTTTGAGGTATGTGCATGTGTGTGTGTTTGCTGGGGGTTGGGGAAGACATGACTACATTTACATTTATAAATGGATCACTAGAGCTACTATCTGGAAAACAGACTTTTAGTGGTCAGGAGAAAATAGATGTTCAGAAGCTTCTACTCTGGTCTAGGCAAGATATAAAGGGTCTCCCCTATATTGGGTAGCTGTGGTGGAAGTGAGCAAGAGGTTAAATTCAGGCTATACTTTGGAGGTAGAATATCAAATTGTCAGATCCTTGAGACACAGTGTCTGAGAGGTGGATCTCTGTGATCTCCTCAGCACATTCAACCCTGAGAGATCATTTCTGCATAATAGCTTGACATGGTAAAATTCAAATGTGGCAAATCTCTTCACATTTATGATTGCATTTAATCATTATGACAGCTGTGTGTGGTAGTTTTCACTAACCATCTTGCAATGTACTATATATACATCATGGACCTTGTAGGATGTAGAGAGGAGGTGAGTCAAGAGGCATTAAATTTATAGATTACAAGAGAATATTGTATTTATTTTGGAGTTAAATTTTGTCCTGAGAAGTTCGCAAGACAGTGTACCAATTTATGGTTAAAAGTCAGAATACTATATAGTATGTTAGTGTATTTTATTTATTATGCTACTCTAGTTGTCCCAATTTTTTCTCTCCTTTATCCCCTCCACTGCGCCCCTCCACTCTCCAGCATTCCCCACCCCCCACACCTTAGTTCATGTCCATGGGTCGTACATGTAAGTTCTCTGGCTTCTACATTTTCTATATGATTCTTAACCTCCCCTTGTCTATTTGGTGCCTACCAATTATGCATCTTATTCCCTGTACCTTTTCCCCCCACTCTTCTGCCTTTCCCACTAATAACCCTCCATGTGATCTCATTTCTGTGATTCTGTTCCTTTTCTAGTTGTTTGCTTAGTTTTTGTTTTTCAGGTTCAGTTGTTGATAGTTGTGAGTTTGTTGTCATTTTACTGTGAATACTATACAGTTTTATTTCATTAGAAATTCAAGAGATAAATATGACTCTTTAAAACTTGACAAAGTTTTTTCTACGCACAGAAAAATATGCTTTTATTTCATAGGTCAATGGTTTTTGTGCTCATAGTTCTTGATCTCGCTTGCAGATTGTAAGACCTTTCAAAAATAGAATAGTTGTAGTTGAGCAAAGTATTCCCAATTTAAAATCACTTTTACTTTTGGAATATTCTTCTGCATTTAATACATAAAATTTTGGCACAAAGCAATGAGTGTCACTGGCTTTCATTCCTGTTTCCCCAAACAGAAGTATCTTTTCTGGCTGAGCAACAAGGGTAATTAAAAGCATTCTGAGAAATTAATCAAAATGGGGTTGGAATAAGATCAAGCACTCAAGGAGTTGAGAAATCAGGGTATTAGAGAGCTGTTCTTGTAAACATTAAAATTACGTAAATCCTGTCAGGAAAGGTGTAACGAGGAGACTGTGACCCAGGTCCTGAAGACATCAACAAAGGAAAAGAACTGACAAAGAGGCCTGTAAAAGCCAGTGATGATGAGAGCAAAGTGTTAAATACTAATGACATATGTAGACCTCAAAGCAGTAAGTGCTTCTATTAGAGTAAGTGTCGGGAATGGGGAGGACATCATTACGTGGGAGTGTGTCTGGAAAGTAAGAAGCTGCTCAGTCCACTATATAAGTGTCAGTTTTAAAGAATATGTGAAAATAAATACTGTCTACTTGATGGGACATATACTGGTAGTCAGGAGGTGGCCTGCATTCAGTTAGAGCAAGGAGTCGGAGGTAACTTTCAGTTAAAAGACCAAAGATGTAGGGGAGTGTGCTGGTCATGGAGTAAGAGATGAAGTGGACACCGTGTAAATTCTTATTTCCTAATTTACCAACTGAAGCGAACTGAAGCCCAGAAATGATCGTTTATCCAGGTTCATAGGGCTTCTAGGTGCCAGTAGAATTTGGCTACTTATGCAATTTCATGATTCTTAAACTATTGATCTTCATAAGGAATACAAACCTAACTCAGTGTAATGTCAGATAAATGTTATAATTTACCATGTTCAAGCCAGCAAAACATTACAATACAGACACTTAAAAATGCTTTTGATAGTAATATGGGTATGAATTCTCTCCCCCTCCTATAGGAGGTCTCAGTGTGCTAATAAATATATTGACTGCCTACAAGAAAATGTTCAAGGCTGGCCAGGAAGAACACTGGCTTTTGATAGCTTTTAGAGACTGCTTTAAAACATGCCTGGAAAAAATCAAGGGAAAACATAATTAGAATGTTTGAGCAATTTGCAATGTGATTAAGAGGCAGCTTTGGCACCAAACTATGAAGAAACACTATGCAGAGTCAAGAAAAGTAGTTTTGAATCATTGGTGTCTTTGCTGTATCAATCTTAATTATTTCAATATTGTTTTTCTTATTTAACCATAAAATATTTTAATTCTAATTATTATCAGAGTGTGAAATCTAAATTTAATTTTTTATTGTTTTTCAAGTACAGTTTTCTGTCTTTTACTCCCATCCCAGTCCACTCCCCCAGTGCTCCCCACCTCCCTCCCATTTCCACCCCCCTTAGTTTTTGTCCATGTGTCCTTTATACTTGTTCCTATAATCCCTTCCCCTTTTCCCCTGAAATTCCCTCCCTTCTCCCCTCTGGTTACTGTCATCCCATTTTCTATTTCAATGTCTTTGGTTATATTTTGCTTGCTTGTTTATTTTGTTGCTTAGGTTGCTGTTAAAGGTGAGATCATATGGTGTTTGTCTTTTACTGCCTGGCTTATTTCACTTAGCATAATGCTTTCCAGTTCCATCCATGCTGTTGCATAATGTAGGAGCTCCTTCTTTCTTTCTGCCACATAGAATTCCATTGTGTATATGTACCATAGTTTTTTGATCCATTCATTTACTGATGGGCACCTAGGTTGCTTCCAACACTTGACTATTGTAAATTGTGCTGCTATGAACATTGGGGTGCATAGGTTCTTTTGGATTGGTGTTTCAGGGTTCTTAGGGTATAATCCTAGCAGTGGAATTGCTTGGTCAAAAGGCAAATCTATTTTTAGTTTTCTGAGAAAATTTCATAGTTTTCCATAGTGGTTGTACCAGTCTGCAATCCCACTAACAGTGTACTAGGGCCCTCTTTTCTCCACATACTCTCCAACATTTGTTGTTTGTTGCTAAATTTAATTTTTTAAAAAAGAGTATCTGGTCTAAAGGTGATTGTTAGAGTATGTGGGGTTGGCATAACTGGCACACCCAACAATAAGTAGAAATTCCTATGAACTTAGGGGGGCAAGGATTTCATGGTTCAGACTATAAATTATTTTTAAAAATACAACTATGACTTCTTCAACTATTTGAAATAAGAAATAATTTTTAGAGAAATTTCACACTTTAATAACCTTTTTTCCAGCTAGCAGATCGGAGAAAGCTAAAACATAGGGGACTGCAGAGAGGGAGAATGACAAACCTCTGACTTGCTCCAGAGGGTCCTGGACCAGTTTGCAATTTGGATGAATCAGTGGCATGTTAGGTGGGCTAAGTTTTGGACCTAAACATGAGTGGGGTTTGATTGTCTACAGAGAAGATGAAACTTTAGCTCTCCTCAGCAAGCAGGCAGCCAGGTGATTCTATTTTACCCCACCCTAGCTCAGAGAAGATGTCTGTTCTCTGGAGAAACTGAAATCAAGATACTTGAAATGTGGGGGCAAGTCCTGAAGCTAAAGGGATTGATTGTAAATTGTCATAGGCATTATGAGACTTCCAGGATGTCTTTTATCCCAGCTCCAAGAACAAAGGCCATCAAGAACATTTCTTTCCAGTCCTGACTGTTTTGGCTGAGTTGATTGTGTGTTGTCCTACAAAGAGAAAGGTCCCCCAGTTTGATTCCCGGCTAGGGCACATGACATGGTTGCGGGTTCAGTCCTAGGTCGAGGTGCTTATGAGAGGTAACTGATCAATGTTTCTCTCTCTGTCATCCTCCATCCTTTCCCCTCTCTCTAAAAATAAATGAATAGAATCTTTAAAAAAGAACATAGCCTTCCCGCAGTCAACAAAGCAAGAAAACAAGAGATTATTTTCTGAAAAGACTGCTCTAGAAAAAGACCTCACTTTTGAGATTTTCTGACATTTCAGGTCAGCTAAGGCAAGAGGTCGCTCTGCAACATCACTTTGCAGTACTGTTTTTCAGTTGAGAAGTCCTGCCATGACCCTGGATCTCTCATGGGACTTATAGAGCACCTCACTCAAATGGGAATTTAAAGGCAAGTGTCACAGGATATTTCAGAAAAAATCTCTGATATCAAGGCCAACACCTAACATAAATAAGGAAAAATAACTTGAAGTAAGAAGGTGGCTCAAGAAAGCCAAAAGCAACTTTATAAAACTATTATTAATATGGTTAGTTTGATAAGAATGAATAGCACATCTGTGAAATGAAAATAGAATATGGTAGATTGTAAGTCATTTTGAAAATTAAATTTATGATACTCAAAATTTTAAAAAGTCAACAGAAGGCATTAGAAAATTAAACAATTCTTCTGAAACAATTTCTCCTGGAAAAAGCACAAAGGAAGTGATGATAAGAAGAAAAAGGGTTTTCTTCACTTATTTTATTTTTTTAACTTTTTTTATTGTTGTTCAATTACAATTGTCTCTACCTTACCCCCACCCCAACCATCCCTACCTCCCACCCTTGCTTCCATTGGAAAAAAACAGAAGAAGAAAAAGGGTTTCAAAAGTAAATATTTCTCCAGAAGTTCAAGCAGCCTCATAAAGAGAGAATAGGAAGGCATTGAGATAATGCAATTTTAAGTGAAGTAATATTTTTTTAATTGAAGAAGGAAAGTTGTCAAATTTAAAAGTTTGCTCATCAATGAATGAAATAAATGAATCAAACTACATTATTTTGAAATTTTTAGAATTAAAAAAAATAAAATCTCTCATAAAAAAAAAAGGTGGCACGCAGTTAAACAAATGGGGAAAAGAATGGCCAATGGCAACCTATAGTAGGAAAATCTGTAGAAAACCCACAAAAGTTTAAAACTGGCCTCAGTACTAGTTGGTTTTGAGCCAAATTCTTAATCTACTTGTGCTTATTTTTATTATTTGTAACATACAGATGATAATACCACCTACTTCATAGTGTTGTTGAGAGAATTAAATGAAATAATGCACAAAGTGAGCTCTCAACATTAGCTATTTTTATATTGATAATGATTATCACACTTTTTAACAAGTACTTCTTACTAGAAAGAATTGTCTAGGAAAACACAGATATACAATATCAAAATTTAAGTTATTGTGAAATGAATAAGGACTTACTAGGCATGGAGAAATAATGAAGGAAAGATTGAAATAATTATTTTATATACATGAACATATAAAATTAAAGCCAATTATAATAATTGCAAATGTAATAATCAAAAGATAAATTAGAAAACTAAAATATAATTGCAGTCATCATGTGGCAGAGGGTAATGCAATTCATTTACAAAGAACTTTTTTAGTCAATAAAAAAACTATACATTAGACTCCGGCCCAGATGGAGGCATAGGTGGAAACACTGTGCCTCCTCGCTCAACCACAATTAAGGACAATAAAGATTTAGAAACAAAAAGACAACCAGAACAGACAGAAAATTAAACTACAGAAGTTTGACAACCATTCAACCAGACCAGTAAGAGGGGCAGAGTTGGCGGCCATCAGAGAGGGAACATGGCAGGAAAAGGCAGTGGCCGCCAGACCTGGGAGCGCAGGCAGCACATGTCTAGCAGACCCTGGATGCAGGGAGGAAATGAGCAGAGCACGCAGGGCGGTTGGCCTACCACGGTCACACATTTCCTCCCATACAAACTAAGCAAAAACGGGCAGTGAGAGACCCTGCAAGCCTGGGCCCTAAAGCCTAAAAACACTGATTGAAAAACTGCCAGGAGAGATTCCCAGCCTTACAGGAGAGTTTGTTGGAGACACCCACAGGGTTCTAGAACATACATAAGCCCACCCACCAGGCAACCAGCACCAGAAGGGCCCAATTTGCTTGTGGGAAGTGACAGACGGAACTGAAATCTGAGACAGAGAGGAATAAGTGCCATTGATCCCTCTCTGACCCCGCCCCCACAGATAGCATCACAACCCAGAAATTGGGTTGCCCCACCCTGGTGAACACCTAAGGCTCCGCCCCTCATGTATAACAGGTGCCACCAGACCAGAAAATTATGGCTCAAACAGAGGAATAAATCAAAGCTCCAGAGCCAATACTTTTAAGCGACCAAGAGATAGCCAACCTATCAGACGCAGTTCAAAACACTGGTGATCAGGATGTTCACAGAATTGGTTGATTTTGGTCATAAATTAGATGTAAAAATGAAGGCTACACTAAGTGAAATGAAGGAAAATGCACAGGGAACCAA
>PVKM010008999.1:0-37784 GCA_004027735.1 Carollia perspicillata | reverse complement strand
AGGCTTTTCACCTGAGCCAGCAAAATGGAACTGCTGTTTACTAAAATGCAGAGACTGTAAGAAGAACAGACAAGCGAGGGGAGGTCTGAAATTCAGTTCTGACTTGCTGCATTTGAGCTGTCTACAGACATTCACAAAGATACTGTCATGGTGTATCTATGTGAATGGTGTTTTACAGAATGATCCCTTTATTGCTAGGAGAATAAGCTAGATAACTGGGAAGTTTCCTTCAAAAGCTCAGTTGGTCTGAGTCCTAGAAGACAAAGAAGCGGTTCAGTAACATATGTTATCAAAGTTCAAGGAAGCAAAAGCTCATTGAATAGAATGAGCAAAGAAAAAAACAACTTGAAAGATGAACTACGTGAGATGGGCAGGCGAGAAGACCCTATGAAAAGCAGCAAAGAAGAAAAAGTGGAATAGAAGACAAACTAGGAGAGAGAAAAGAAAGGAAAACAAAAGACCATATTGGTGAAAAGGTTTCTCTAAGATCAAGAATGGAAGATAAGATTGTACAGTGACAGGTTTAGGTGAAATATGATGAAAACAAAGGTCTTTAAACAAGTCTATACAGTCCGTATAAGTGACTGTACTACACATAATTAATACCCAAAGAAAAGATAGGAACTATATAAAGACAGAAACAGAAGTACTAGGAAAGCAGGTTCATAGGAGCAAAAGGTAAGAATGAAGGCACATTGAGACTGAGAATAGGACATCCAAGTAGAGATGTCATGTAGCAAAAACCAATACAATCCTTTAGCAAATGGCTGCATATTAGGTTGTGTATCAGTAAGTTATTACTATATCTCTATAGTACTATACAAACATTTTTCATGCCCATGATTCATGTAAGCGTCATGATTCTTTGAACACAGCGTATCAAAATCTGGACTGTGGAGTTCAGCGAAGTCAGATAAACTAAAGGTTAAAGTATACTGTAGAAATCAGAAAAACAAAAGTCAGTGAGTTATCACTGGAGAGAAACTTTTAGCTGCACTTGGAAGAATGACTTTCTTTGATGAGATGAATGTTATGAACTGAATGATTATTGTCCCCCAAATTCACATGCTGAGATCCTAACCTCCAAAGCAATGATTAAGAGGTCGGGCCTCTGGGAAGTAATTAGGTCATGAGGGTGGAGCCTTCATGAATGAGGTTAGTGCCCTTGTAAGAGCACAGGAGAGAGGACCTTTCTCTCTACTTTGTAAGGATACAAAGAGAAGACAGCCATCTGTAAACCAGGAAAGGGGCCCTCACCAAGCACTTAACCCTGCTGGAACCTGATCTGCGGCTTCCGCCTCCAGAACTGTGAGAAACAACTGTTGTTCAAGCCACCTAGTCTATGGTACTCTGTCACAGCAGTCTGAACAAAGAAGGGCAAGAGGAAATGCAAGCTGGAAGGACCCGGGGAGCGAGAAATAAAGATCCAACGGTATATCGGCAGAAGGACCAATGAGACAAGATGGGAAGGAGCTAGTCAAAAAGTTCTGATCTAGTAAACAGGGCGCTAAGTAGATCACGAGCTGTAACACTAGACCGCAGTGCTCCTGTTCACAGAAGCCTCCGCTTATTCCTCTGTATCTCAATTCTGTCACCTGTATTTACCCCTGAGGTACATGATGATGCTGAAATAAGAATGTGTGTAAAAAATATACTAGGCAAATCCATGGCAAAACCGGTAATACAAAAATTACAAATGTTTTAGCTGCTATGCATATTCACAAGCAAAGTCAACATTTTCCATACTGTTTCTACCAGCTGCTTAGCCACACAAATCTAGCAATTAAGAACTGATTAATGGTAACAGGAATTACTGTACTCTACCTTTGCCGTCAGGAGCAGGGCTAAAAGAAGGGTTCCTATCACTAACAAAAATATGATGAAAATGCTAATTATTTTGTCTAACATCTTCTCCAACCAGATGATCATCTGCATGGAAATGAAAAAGAAAATTACTTAGCTTAAAGTACAACTTAATAAAAACACGCATGCATTCAAATACAATGAAGACAAAACAGGGTATTCAGCACTGCAAAGCAGACTATGGAATAATGGCTAAAGCAGTGAAAGCTGTAAGCAACTTTACAAAATTAATGAACAGTATTAATTACTGCTGTTATATAAAGAGTTTATTATTGTCGCATCTAAAAAGCAGTCAATTTGAACATAACCTTTATGTTTGAATTCTCATACTGTGGTATATTCACATTTCAAATAATAATTTACAATCTGGTAAATATTCTAAATAAAATAATGACCATTAGCCAACTTCAAGGTTTATGAAACTGTACTGTCAATGAGCAAATATAGACGACTTTAGAAAAAGTATGTCTTTTATAAAACAGGTATGCCCGAAATTATATATAGATAAAATAGGAGCAAATTAAAATAGGAATTACTTTCAGTATTTTTCCTTTGATGACGTTGGGGTTACAAAAACAGTAAAAATAAAAAGTTAATGTTACGATCATGATAAATACCAATTTCAGAAGAATAGTTCCTCTGGGTGGGAAAAGATCAGGGAGGAATACAAAATGCACTTTAGTTATATAGTTAATGTTGCATCTTTTAATATTTAAAATAATCTATAATAAAATACTTCTAAAATACAATATTCTACTGAAATTTTCTATTATTTTTTAAACATTAGTTTTATGAAAAATTATAATCGACTGAAAATGAAAATCATCAATAAAATTATGCTCTCTCTAAATTTTTAAAAAGAGTTTTATTTATTTATTTTTGGAGAGAGGGAAAGGGAGCGGAGAGAGAGGGAGAGAAACAGCGATGTGAGACACATCGATCGGTAGCCTCTCACACACAGGGGGCAAACCCGCCACCCAGGCACATGTGAACTGGTGACCTTTCACTTTGCAGGACGATGCCCGACCGACTGAGCCGCGCCAGTCAGGGCCCTAAGCGCTATCTGACAGTCTGTTTTGAGTATAACTTCTTTTATGTTTCACAATCACAACTAATCCTACACATAAAAAGTTTATTTTCAGAATATATCATTCTGATAGAGTTTTAGAATTCCTTCCATGCAGAGCTATTATTTAACAGTTAGGAAATGCAATCGATTAGACTTATGACTGTGGAAACACCACACTGCACCCCTCAACCCCAACATGAGCTACAGTGCTGCCGAAGAAGTTACTCTTAACTTAAATCGCAACCATGCTCTCCAAACAGTGAGTTAAGCATCCAAAAGCAAAGAATGGTGGTTATGGGGGGGGGTGGGGGTGGGGAACATGACTTCCCAAACATTTATTTTCCACTCAAGGCTTAAAAGCCTGCATCCCCTTTATCTTTCATGAAGGAAACTGTCACTAGGAGATCAATGCTATTGGGAACTCCAAGATAAAAAGTTCATCCTCTATCCTGACAATTAGAGCTTCAAACAGAAAAGTTAATTTTCAGTGCATGCTACCAGAGCATTGAAGACAATGCAGAGATTTTAAAAAAATAACAGGTTTCTAAGATATGGAAGGTCAGACATCATATTTTGAATATAAGTTGTAAAATCAATGAAACTGGAAAGTTTCACAATCTGAAACCGACTCTACACCTCATTCTTGAGACAATTTCCTGAAGAAAAGTCTAGTGTTGTATTATTCCTCTTCGTTCTCCACAATCTCAGTGGATGGCACACGGTAAAAGCTCAGTTAACACATATCTAAATAAGCCAGCATAAATAAAATAATTTCAGAATTAAGACCAGATTTGTAGTCACAAATTATAATTTCTGAAAAGAGCTTGGGAGCCTCCATTTTTTTTTTAAAGAAAAGTCATATCCTACAATGTATTTTTTTTAAATAAATGATGTTCTGTTTACAGAGTATAAATATCTAAATTTATGTCTGGGTATTTTTAACATATAAAACAAAGAATATTCACAAACATTATGTACATTAACATTACAAAATCAAATGTTATGTTTTTCAACAAGGGTAGAATTTTCCTATCACAAACCGTGTAATGAAGGGTTATAAAAAAAATCCACACTAAGAACCACCTAAATAGAAATTTACATTCAAGGGATAACAGTAAGGGTTAGATATTTCACTCAAAATTTAAAATAAACAAAATCATTTAGGGTGCTCAATACATACGGTAAAAAAGTTAAAGAGGGTTCTATTCGCATTATGGCTGGCTAATGTTAGCCAGATGTTAGCGGGAAAAAAAAAAAAACAGACAAAAAAGGAGACTGCAAAAGAGACAGGGGAGCAGGAAAGACAGGTAGAGGCTTATTAAAGAATAAAGGGAGACAGAAAAGGTCAGGAAAAGACAAGAAAAAAACGTGGGGAGGAGGAGTTGGTGTGTAGAAATCAGGACCAAAAGAGGAGGAAAACCAAAATGAATAGAAAACTTTTTTGGAGGAAAAGAACTCCCTGAAAGAGTGAATGGAACAAAGCTCGGAGGAAACAAACTCAGACACAGAAAGAGGAACACACGGAGGAAGCACACACAATGGAGAAGGGGCAGGAGGTGGAGGAGAGAGTCCTGAAGAGCGAGCGCCAGGGGCTCCGTTCCTGAGGCGGCCCCTGCCCTGCTCTGCTCCGGGCACAGGAAACCGCACCCGTCACCTCGGCCTTGCTCGTGGGAACTGCAGTCCCTAGAAATTTCCCCAGTCTTCCACGCTGTGAGAATTATTTTGGCTTTTGAACTTTATTTTCTAACAGGGGAAGAGGATAAAATTTCAAGTGACATTCTGAATGTTTTAAGGGTAAAAATTTAGAGGTGTTGATAAATTTATAGTTATATCAAGACACTCACATTTCTAAACTACGGGTCTTATTTATAGAGCTATCTCAAAAGTGTCATGCCACTCCTTAGTTTTCTATTCTACCACGAATGTAGGCCTGTAGGATTTTATTTTGCTTTGTTTTTTAACTAAATCTAGGTGAGCCTTAGTACATATAGTCAACACTAAGAAATAATTATGCCTTGGAAGCAGGCTGCAATTTAATTAACCATAAGATGTGTTGTCTCTCACCCTCAACTTCTTCTCTGTTTCTTAATTCACTCTACTTGAACTTGGAACACTGCTATTTTCTGACCTTGGAAGTAATAAAATCATCTTCAGTTCGCTCTCACCGGGTGGCTCAAATGGTTGGAGCGTGTCCCACAGACTAAAGAACTGTAGGTTCGATCCCCAGCCAGGCACGTGCCTGGGCTGCGGGTTCATCCCCCCATGGGGTATGTGGTGGGAGGGAGGGGTGACCGATCAATATTTCTCTCTCACACCGATGCTTCTCTTTCTCTCTCTAAGATCAATGGGAACATCCTAGGGTGAAGATTTTTAAAAAATTTTTTAAATGGTCATCTTCAACCCATTCATGAGCTCTTCTAGAGCACACACTCTCAGCGCTTCAGGCAGTCACCCCGCCTCTACATCAGTGGTTCACCTACGCTACACGGAATCAGCAAGGAAAAGAAAAGAGCTACTTGGTCTCTTAGGAATCTTTTAAACTCACTCATTAGTCAGCTGTTAATTAGGCTCATAAATTAGGTAATCTAACTCATTTAGCTTTAAATCAAACTAAACCTAATGACTTTAGGCCTCCTTTCTATCATCTCTTGGGGAAAATTGTATTGCAACCTATATATATACAAATTAGGAAAAAACATTAAACTACCTACTTTGATCAGAATAAGAAAATGTGACATGTTTGCAGCACTATCTAAGCTAATTTACTTAGACTAGTTTTGTAGGAAATGGAGGTGTATGAACCATCCATGTGTGCATGTGTTTGTGTGTATGTGTGTGTGGTGGTGGTGGTGTGTGTCTATCTACAGTTTACACACTGTTTATTTTCAACCCAAAGTTTACTCCTTTAGGCATAATCAAGTCTCCCCTTTCCTGGTTCAACAGAATAAAATCCTAATCTCTACACATAAAAGTGTCATTCTGATCTATTTCCATCTATTTCTTAAAGCCTGTGATAATATGTCCACAGAAAACGTTTAGAGTCTTACTGTGTTTAAACACAATACATGTAAATGATGTTACCTCTTGCTATCTATCCTAGAAATTCAATGAAACTAAATCTAGAACTACTACACTCAGACTGTATGTTAGAGGTGTATCACTTTATGTCTGGATTAGCCACTACGGAAGTTACTAAAAAGGTACCTTTAAAATTCCAAGCCAATCATGGGAATCATTTACCACAGATACAACCTATATCTTGGGAAACACATGAAGTTAGATGTCACAGGCCATGACTATCATCTTCTTTAAGTTAGAAATAAAATTTGGGAATACTAGTTAAAAAAAAAGACAATATACAAAATCACCACCCTAGGGAATTGCCCAAAGTAACTTCACAGATTCATCTTTGGAAAACTCCCTGTGCCACGTAAAGGAAGATCAGCGATGACGAATCCTCCCCCCTTGTTGGGAACAACTGCTCATGTGCTCCCACACTTCCACGGGGGCGCCAGGGTCGACTGGCCTTCCAGAGCTGAAAAGGCGTGGGAACCACAGTGCACGGAAGGACCATAAGACAGACAGACCTTCGTACACACACTCCGGCAGGGAGATACCACCGACATCCTGAATAAAACGGCTTTGGGACTTCAGAAAACTGTACTGTGACAGTATCAATGCTTCATGACCTTCCATAGCTTATAATTAGGACTTTAATAACAAAAACTTAGTTGCGATACGGACAGAAACAGAGTGAGAATGGAGATACGGGGAGAAGTTACAGAACCGAACAGTAAAAACCAACATCCATGTGTTCATTTACCTTCTTATTTAGCCAGTGCCAGAGCTTGAGGATGGGGGGTAAGGTGAGGAAGAGAAGATAAGAACAGTGGAATATCATTAGAGAATGCAATCACAGTATGAGAAGAAAGAAAAGAAAGGCACTGACAGCGTGAGGAGGAAATTATCCCAGACAGAAGAAAAACTAGGAAAAAAACCGTAATGCAGTAAAACAAAGCTACAAAATCACATGAATGTAGTATTCCTTTAAGATATACAATGATTACAGTGAAGATAACCACAAGCTTTGCTGGCAATTCAACAATTAAAAACACATAAAATAAGCTGAAAGTTTGTAGCCTTCGATAGCCACACCAAATTCCAAATACTAGAGTAATTATTAAGATTCTTTCACATGTCATGCACCAAAAGGATTTTTAGTCCCTGTATGAACCAGTTTGTGTTCCTATGTTACATTTTCATCGAACTTTGTAGTTGCAACTTTATAGTATTAGTTATTCAAGGTAGAACATTTCTGTGCTCCGTTGGAACAGAGGACACCTCGCCAACATGCAGGCATATCTAAGATTCTGTTTCTATTTGGTGTATTTCCTTCCACCCCAATTTTTAAGCACACACACTTTTCTACAAAAAAAAGCAAGTTATTACAGTGGAAAGACAAAGACATTAACTGAAAATAAAAGTTACATTCTTTAAACAGTTTGAACTGCTAAATCTGTTCAGGTGCGATAAAGCTTCATCCCAATACCAGGGAGATGTGGTAAATATGCTGAAATTTATGCAAAACCTTAGATTCCTTCTTATTTAAAAAAAAAGTTTAAAAAATTAGTGAAAATACAATAGGCAAATTACCAAAGAAACATATGCTTAGTCAATAAGGATATAAAAGGATAATCGGCCTAATTTTTATTTTTAAAAATTTTAGATTAAAACAACACTGAGATACTTTTTATAAAACTAAAAAGGCCTTTTTGTTACTATGATATCCCTTGGAAAGGGCTCAAGGAAACAGCTGTTCCATATGTGGCACTGGTGCTATTATAAAACTGGCAGAGTCTCTGGAAGATAGGCGATATGTAAGAAAACGTATCCCTTGCTTCTCCTTTGACCCGGCATATTTTATTACGCATTTAAAAGATTTACCACCTCCCCTCTACATGCACTCCAGTATTCTTATCTACATCTATACTGGTTTCACCTAATAGTATTTCCCAACCTTAAGTCCTGTTAAAGGATGTAGTGAGGAGCCGCTGTGAGGAAGTCCAGCTCGCACAGCACGGCACACAGAAAGACCCCCTTGATCCAGCCGTACCTGCCCCTCCAGGCTCACCTCCCAGTAATCACCATTTCGTACATCCCAGCCATGACCCATTTCTTGGCCATCCCTAAGCATTCATGTTGTGGAAGTCTCTGTGCCTGTGCACTGCTCTGTCCACATAGTAAACTCCCACTTGTGCTTCACAATTTGCCCTGGCGTCACCCTCTCTACAAAACCACCCCTCTCCCACTGCCTCCCCGACGGTGAGTCATTGTTTTCTCAGTACTACCACCGTATCTCATCCATATTGGGTTGGCCAAAAAGTTCATTCAGTTCCCCCGAAATGGCTCTACAGCACTTAATTGCTTTTATCGTCTTTCTAAACAACTGTGTTAGATTGCATTGTGACCACTGTCATATCAGTGTGAATTTTTTAAAAAATATCAAAATTGGTGAAGTTTTGTGTAGCTATTTTAATCTTCAAGATGGAAGAAAATACACAACATTTTTAGCATATTATTCTTTAGTATTTCAAGAAAGGAAAAAAGGTAACTGAAATGCAAAAAAAAAATGTGTGCGGTGTATGGAGAAGGTGCTGTGACTGATCGAACGTGTTAACATGGTTTGTGAAGTTTCGTGCTGGAGATTCTTGTTGGACGGTGCTCCACGGTCGGGGAGACCAGCTGAAGTGGACAGTGATCAAATCGAGACATTCATTGAGAAGAATCAATGTTATACCACACGGGAGATAACCAATATACTCCAACTACCTAAATCAATAAAGCTGTTGGTGAAAATGAAAAATGTCTTATTTTACAGTAAAAACTAAATGGACTTTTTGGCCAACCCCATACTTTCCCTCCACAAATTGTAACAGCTAACACTTGTATAGAGTTCACTGTGTGCCAGGCCCTGATCTAGGAATCATGTACGCAGTAACTCATTTAACACTCACAAACCAATCTGTGAGGTACCTGCTTTACACTCACTGTGCTAATAGGGGAACAAAGGAAACAAAGGCACGGATAGGTTATGCAATTCATCCAACATCACACAGCTAACAGGCAGCTGACCTGGGACCTGAAATCAGAAGTTGGATTCAGAGCCCGTGCTAAGCCTGAGTCCAACGACTGCATCTGAATTTTCACAGACTGCTCTCTCTCCCCCAGTAGGGCTTCGGCATCTAGGTTTCCATGACTCATCTGCTCTTCCCTAGGACTTAGCACAACATGAGACGTGGGAATCGGTCCAAAAATACTCACTGAACTGAGCCGCTACCCTGCTATGTAATTTTTACAAGCCAGCTAACCCTTTTGGATTTCAATTTGATCCTTATAATTATTTAAATTAAATATATCCTACCCTTATATAAACCATAATTATGAACTTTAAATGTCATCACAGAATTAGGTTTTAAATGTGTCATCAAAAATACCAGTACAAACACTAGATAGAATGTTTCCTACAATGAAATATATGAAAACACCCCAAGTCCTTACAATACAATACCTTGCTGTCCACGTTTAACAGGAACTTTCCCAGCCCGATGACCGGCCACGGCGCCAGGGCGTCCTGCCGCTCCTTGAGGAAGCGCTCGACGGCCTGCCACCACTCGCAGCCGCGCTGCTCCAGGAAGTTCACGACGCCGAAGTGAATGACGAGCTTTTTGAGGACCCAGACTGTAAGGAAGGTAAGAAGTGCGTGGATGAACAAAACAGAGAGCACAAAGTCCTAACGGGAAAAGGTCCTTTAGTTTCATGGGACCGTTCTAAAACAGTCAAGCCAGTATTAAAATGAAAATCAATTTTAAAAAAGGAGAGGGGGGTAAGGAAGTTCAAGGTATTCTGAATCGACGGTACTGCGACAAACAACTTTTCACACAATCTCCACGTGCCCATATACGTTCCACCCCCTCTGTGGAGCCTGAAGCCCCGGGGCAGTCCGGGATTATTTTACAGCCTGTATACACACAAGATGCTCTGACCATGACAATTTCAGTGACTACAACCTAAGGCCCTCGCACCTCGCCCCTTCCGGGGTAAAGAATACTAACCCATGACATGTCCTAATCTCTTCGGCTATTATAGCTGCTTTTGCCACTTATTTTTTTTGTTTTATTTTTTCTGTTTAATGACCAAGAATGTAAAGGTGTTCCACATGCATCATGGTTTTATACCACGGCAGGTAACATTTTCATTTATGTTCCTGTTTCTCTACTTGATGTTGCTCTATGCATCTGATCTTTTTTTTTAAATTCCTACCCAAGGAGATTTTTCCATGCTTTAAGAGAGTGAGGAAGGGAGAGAGAGTTTAGAGACAGGTGGTGCGGGGGTGAGGGCAGGGAGGACATGACAACCTAGGCTTGTGTCCTGGCTGGGGATCGAATCCACGACCTTTTGATTTGTGATGCCCGACCAACTGAGCCACACCAGCCAGGGACGTACGACTCAATCTTTTACCAGTATGCGGTAGAGAAGCACGCTGGGCACAAGCAGGGCTGTTCTGAATGGCCTCTGAGGCTGGGCACTGCACACCTTCATTCACAGACCATAATATGAATGTACCCCTCTGCAGTTAGGCCGTGAGGTGACCCTTCAAGCAGGATTTAAACTTCCTGTTAAAGGCCAACTAAGAAAGTGGTGAGACTAGAAAGAAGTGTTACTTACCTGTGAAGGTTGCCTTAAAGTTTGAATAACTGATCCAACCGCTACAATTTCCCTAACTCCAGGGGTTCCTAAATGCTTCATGGTTTACTATTTTGAACCATGAGCTCAGTGTTACATACCAGTTCCCCAATTTCTTCATTAGCATTTTTAAATCTCTAGAGAGGCCCTAGGAAAGTTCCTATAGTCTCTAGAATAAGCCCAGGGTATTCACAGACTGTAGAAAACCTTTTGGGGGCAACCCTGTTCACAGCCTGCTGTCGCAAGCTGTGTCAAATTCCTATGAGGGCCTGAGAATTACTAAGCGACTAAAACAAAAGTAACTCTTGCTAATAATAAGCTTTAAAGGAAAAGGGTTTCCAATAGCGCCTGGCTTGTGATTTTCCAACATAAAAGAAATCTTCTGGCAAAACCAAAGAAGTATGGAACAATCCAGAAGAGCAACCTAAACTGTCACTACGCATTTCTGTAAATTCCCTAACAGAAAGCATGGCCGCACGAACTCTGTGACTTGCTTAATTACAAACATTCTTGCCCCAACTGTCAAAGAGAAGTTCTGCTTGAAGATGTAAGAAGCAGATACAAACTTCAACCACTTACATTTCATGTTCCCTAAGGACAGGCACTATACAGCGTTCTGCTCATAACAAATCTTTAAAGCAACGGTATTTAATTAACTGCCCAATTTAATAGAATAATAAGTTTGAAAAGTAACGATCTAGAAGATAAAGGTCCAGTAAGGTTAGAGCATAGTAGAAAACAGGCTTCTAATAATCCAATTATGTTTAAATCAATAGTGAGAAACTTTGACCTGGGAGACAGAACTAATCAAATGTAGGAGGTATCTACACGGCAGGATCCCGAGCATCAACTGAGGACTTCATAAATTTAGCAAAGACTGTGACTGCGATAAGAAAAAAGCCCAAACATCCAGGAGATTGTAACAGACTCTTCTACAATGCACCCGAGTCAGAGAAAACTCTTCCTTGCTCCTGCCAGCATTAAAGGTCGCCTTTAGAAAGTATCGAGGTAGGCCTTAAATTACCATGGTATTCAGGTACAAAGACCTAGTTTACTGATTCATGAAAAGTCACATGATTCCACTGTGATATAAAACATATTTCATATAAAATATTTTTCTGTCAAACAAAAATATCACAATTTTGCATACATACAGTTCTTAAAACCTCCATGTCTACTTAATTAAAAATGCACTGTAAAATGCACTTCATTAAGAGCAGCTCTCAAAACTCAATCACAAACCCCAAATCCAGACTGCTAACCCTCCCCACCACAGAACCAGGGACGGCAGGACAGTCAACCCGCCACACGGCACTGTCAGGCTGTATCGCCACAAAAAATTGCAAGAAGCTAAGATTTCTGAGCTTACAAGAGAAATATTAAGAAGGAATCAAGCAATACATTTCAAAACAATGTTTGTTATTTAAATGTAAACCTACGATCATTTCATTTAAAAGAAGAGTAAAATTATCCCGAGCATTAAAGTCCAACATTAAGAACTGTCTTTACCCGCGATCGGCACTGGCAGCAGCTGCACGATCCACAGGTTCAACCAGAGCTGGACGGCAACGATGGCCCAAACGAGCGCCACGAAGTACACATCGCTCGTCTTCTTCCTCCTGAGGAACGTCCCGATTTCAGGCTTCTGTCTGCCCAGTGTGGGCGAAGGGGAGGAAGAGGAAGAGGACGAGGACAATGTCGGAGGGGGTTCTCCTCTGTCCATGGTCTCTGGAGAAAGAAACAAATCACCCCCCATCTTAGTCCTCAGCAGTGAGCGGGAATACAGAGTAATTCACTCCGCCTCTCTATTTTAAGCCTTCGAAGCCCTCAAAATGTACTCTGATCGTACGATTTCATTGGGGTGAAAAAGAAAGATCTGGCCCTGGCTGGCGTAGCTCAGTGGATTGAGCACGGGCCTGGGAATATAAGGGTTTGTTTCGATTCCCAGTCAGGGCACATGCCTGGGTTGCAGGCCAGTTCCCAGCAGGGGACACATGAGAGGCAACCATACATTGATATTTCTCTCCCTCTATCCTTCCCTTCCCCTCTAAAGATAAATAAATAAAATCTTTAAAAATATTTTTTTAAAAAGATCTGGATACATGTCTGCATATACACTGAAATATATGTGATGAATTAACAATGCGGACAGTGTTTAAATTTAGGGAAATTAATTACATCTGTTGGGGGAAGGGTGGTGTACAGGGAATATTTTATTTCTGCTTTATATTGTTCGAGCTTTTTAGGACATATATCTGTATTAATATACTCATCATTTAAACAAAATCTAAAGACAAATATGTAATAAAATAGCTGAGAATTATAGTTAGTCCAGGAAAATGGCTCTGGTTTGCGTCATTTTAAAACTTTATGGTTTTAAAGCAACGAACATTAACATATAGAATTCCTGTACTTAAAAAGTTCTCCTCCTTTAATGCGCCCTTATATTAGATGCATTTACATGTCTTTCTCAGACGGTGTGCCTCCTCAGGGTCACTTCATCTAAACTGGAGCCAACTGCTCTCACGAGAACCCAGGGCTTCGAAACATGTGTTTCTGATTTCCTTCTAGAATGAGATATAAAACAAGATTGCTGGCGGTAATTCTCAGGGCTATATTATTTCTATTTCCTAGTTTTACCAAAACATACCACACATGACTCATATATCAGAAAACATGTAACTCTTGAAGTAATATTACTCAGTATATACCATGATGATGGAAATGAGTTAGATCCTAAAACTTGCGTTTTGTCTGCCATAAATAAAAGTTACTGACAAACGTATACCATATTTCAGAAAGTCTAACCAGAAGAAAGAAGAAACAAGGTCACTCATCGTCCCAGCCCTGTACCTCCCCGCAGTCTTGACAGTTTTACGGAGCTGGACCACACTCCGCTTATCCCTGCCCACCTCCTCTTCCGCTGAATGTCAGCTCCAGGAGAGCTAAGGGCTCGTCTGCCTCGTGATCCCTCCCCTGAACTCCTAGCACACAGAACAGTACCCGACACAGAGTGCGCTCAGTAAAAATCTGCTGAGAGAATGCCTTCCCTGTATTCGACGTTTTCATAAGCAAGTGCACAGTCACCCTCTGAGTGCTACATCATAACTTCCTCAGTGTTCCTTTTAACATTAAGTGTTTAGTTGTAGTAAATTTTTACTACTGATATCACCAGCACCATGGTAAATCAGCCCGCCTGTTAGTTACTACAACTAACACTGTTTCCTGAGCTTTGGTGCTAAAGTCCAAGCTAGTTATGTATCTGTTGCACTTTGCTCTCTGAGTTACCTTTCTAATTTGGAAATTTCATGTTGGTGGATGTAGCAGTCATTTAGAAGAAGAATAAGTCCGTAACCAAAACATCATCCCCTTTCCACTTTGAAAACATGATTCATTACGCAAGAAAAGTAAGTTGTCCTTCTACCCTAAATGCATTTTTCTTAGTTGATCCCTTCGTTTGAGACTTTTCTTTTTTTAAAAAAAAGATTTTATTTATTTTTTTAGAGGGAAGGGAGAGAGAAAAGAGAGGGAGAGAAACATCGATGTGTGGTTGCCTCTCGTGTGCCCCCAACCGGGGACCTGGCCCACAACCCAGGTATGTGCCCTGACTGGGAATCGAACCAGCGACCCACCAATGACCCTTTGGTTTGCAGGCCAGCACTCAGTCCACTGAGCCACACCATCCTCAACTCCAAAACCTTTGGCACTAATGGACCTCTTGGCACAGGCAAAGTGGCCTTTCACGTTCTTGAAATCCGTGGGAGTACAGTGTGGCTTTAAAGCTGACCTAAATCAACTAGCTGGATCTCACAGGAGCACTGACCTCAGAACAACCAGAAACAGCCAACATATTAACAGCACAAGGCATGCAAAGCAAACTGTGAGAAGCAAGCAATGCCGGAGAAATGGACGACTAGAAGTTGGAAAGCAAAAGCCAAAAGGAAGATTTGGAGAAAGGGAACAACAACCAAAAAAGCAACATAAAAAGTTACAGCAAAACAGAACAATGAAGAACTGTGAGCTTTGGAAGAAATAGAAAATATAAAAAGGATTAAGTGTGGGAAAATATGGACAAAGGTAAATAGGGCACTGAGAAAAGGAAAAATAATATGAAATCAGGGTGAGAAATAACAAAAAAAAAAAGGAAAAGAAAAAGAAGCACTTTTAAGAAAGGTAAAGAATGAAGAATCAAGACAAGAGCCTAAGAAGGTAAATAATTAAATATATAAAATGGTCATACATGAGAAGCCAAAAGTGTAAAAACAGGAACCAGAGACAAAAATGAAGGACCAGTACTAGCATCTGTAATCCTAGTGTCTTTCTTCATTTTGTATTCTGTGCTCGTTTCATTTTCCAGAATGATTTTGAAGACATTCCGTCAAAGGGTCAGTCACCTTCAGGCTGAGTCGAGGGCTGGTCTTCCGCGCTGGATTCATACCCTGTGATGGAGATGGCCAAGGTGGCCAGAGTAGAGGCGGCCATGGAGATAACTTGCCCAGGTAACTCTGCCCCTGTAAAACATGCAGGCATTTAAAGAACTTTTTAAAGCACATGAACAAAGTGGAAAATAACTTGCGGATAAACATAATTCTACATTTTCAAGAGCAATAAAACAAAATGGTTATGAATGACCCGCTAGATCAGTGGATATTTGCCAAGAAAGAATGCTTAAGAATCGACAGGAAAGTCTGCTAAATGTGCAGGTTCCTGGATTGTGTCTTTCCCATTCGTGAACTTCATGCGGGTACATGTGGCAGATAATGGATATGGGGTGCCACATTTATATTTTTTAACGTCGCAGGTTAATTTTAATACAGCTTTCTGTTGAAAAACTCTACCACACCAAGTCTGTGAGCATCCTGCATATAGACTGTCTCACTCTCCTTTGTATTACTAGCTTGTAGTACAGAATAGGACAGCCCATACTTGGTGCTCTCAATTATAACATTCCACAAATGAATATGTAAACATATGGGTATTACACAAAACTATATACATCTATAAGGTACATATTTCAGCACAGGCAAAATCCATTACTTAAAAATCTAAAAAAATATTATTACCCTGTTGCATGTTACACGTTCCCATGTTAAGTTCCTCATAGGTAGTACACCAAGATTTGCACTAGTCTCAAATAAAACATTTACTGGCAAGTAAGATTGGTCAGTAATTATTAGCCTTTAACCTGATATGGCAGACAGCACAGACTAGCTAACACAATGCCAAGTTTTAGAACGCTTTTCTGCACTAGAGACTGGAAAGCTAAAGACTGTATTTCCTGTACTCCCTTGCAGCTAAGGTACCACATGGATGCAGTTTCTATCAAGCAGGCACACTTGTGCAAGACTTGAAGCCCAAAGTGACTCACTGTAATTTGGAAGCCACATACATGTCAAACACAGTCACAGAGGCATATGGCTTTTCCACAGAAACTTATAAAGAAGTTCCAGATGTTCTGCTGTCTAATCTCTAACTTTGTGGCAGGCAGCAGCAGCTATGGAACTTCTGCTCAAATAGTCCTTGGGTGTCAATGAGCATTTCTCCTGGTTGCATTACTTCTGCCTGTGTCAGATACATGCAGACCTGTATCTGGTCTTTCCAAAAATTCTATATGCAAAAATTCTGTATGCTAATCAGTACCTCTTTCTACTTAGACCAGCTAGCATGGATTCCATTATCCACAACTAAGAACACTGATCATTCCTTATTACCAAATAATATACCCACATTCATACAGCTGGGACCTTACTTTGGGTAGGCCAATACTCAATGTGACAACACAGAGTTCTAACAAGCCAATGAATTTGACCTCCAAATGAACTACATGCACCCAATAAATGAAACCTTCACAAATACTAACTTGCTGATATCACTAAAATACACAGTAAACATTCAGTGAAACATAGCTAAATCAACAAAAACTATGCAATATCATACTAGTTAATATATAAATGAGTCAATACGTTTTTAGATTGCCTGAACTTCACAAAGGAATAAAAAGAAGAGCACGCCAAGAAAATCAACAGAGTGCCTGAAAATTATGGATGTAAGATTTGGATACTGATCTTATCACTA
The DNA here is from genome assembly GCA_004027735.1 of Carollia perspicillata. Classification (NCBI taxonomy): domain Eukaryota; kingdom Metazoa; phylum Chordata; class Mammalia; order Chiroptera; family Phyllostomidae; genus Carollia; species Carollia perspicillata. The sequence continues at coordinate 21,034 of PVKM010008999.1, read as the reverse complement.
AGACTTGTGTCTTAGTGATATCTACCTGTCCCTCAAAATCCCCAATGATTTGGGAAGAAGGATGATAAACTAGACAGAAAAACCCCAGAACTGAGAATCTAGACAAAGTTATGGTATTAGCAAAAAAGTCCCAGCTAAAAACAGACACACAGACAAGGAAACATAATCTTGGGACCCAAGAACTATAAACAAAAAAGAGCACCCAAGGTTTGAAGTGTCAGTCTGCCCAGGGATGGGGCCAACGTTCACAGGAGGCCCGGTAACAGGGATCTACGCAAGCCCGAAGGAGCAGGCCACTGACGTTAGCAACCTCACTCCAGGGGACAGCACCTCTCAGTCCAGCAGATCACATAACGATAGCACATCACATGTTCAAACAGTGTCTGTTAGTCAGCAATGGGCAAAAAATATAACATTTTTAAAAATCAGGGGGAAATATATTTTGAAACCAGTCTAAATAAGGAGACTTGGTCTACTTTGTTCTCTTTCACAGGGATAATGGCAGTTGTCAGAAATACATCCAAAGATGCTTACTGGACGGAGGCCCTGCATACCCAGTAAGACCTCCCAGCATGCACAGCTCCCTGTGAAGGAGGCTTGTATCTCCATTACTAATGTAGAAACTACATGTCCTTCTCAGTGGCTTCTAGTATCACTTCATTATACTTCTGGTCAGTAACAAGGACATGGATATGCACCAGTAGGATATGCACCAATCTCACCGGATTACTAAGAAAATATTACCAGGAGTTTCTCTAGGTCTATTTAACTGACAGTGTCTGAAATGGGGAGCGGGAGATGCATAGTAAAACATCTTAGTTTGTTCTCTTTTTCTTTTCCCAATGTGGGCTTCAGTGGACCAAACATTTTCAGTCGTAATGCACGCTATCCTAAAACAATTAAGGCAACTACCAAGCCTTCCTGAGAAGACACGCCTGGTCATTTATAAACAATACCAATGTCAGCAGGAACAGACCCAGTTATATTTTACTTGGCATACTTCTCAGGCTGGATGTCCAGCTGCTGAAGATACATCTGATGTGTTTCTCTAGCTTTTGAAAAAAGCATCTCTCATACTAAGAGTAAACGGCTGGGCCTAAGTTTCTTCATCTGTAAAATAAGTACAATACCAATCTCACTGGATTACTAAGAAAATCAAATGTTTAAAGAGTCCTTGCCCATGCTGTCATTACTAATAATAACGCTAGTGTTCCTCTTTGCTCACAGGCTAACGAAGCACGTCGAAGCTGGACTGAGGTTTCTACCAAGTGAGACTTCTGGGATCCAGGAGACCGAGAGGCTAGGTCCTGCAGCTGCAGTAAGCCAACAGGGCCAACAGAGAAGACTGAAGCAGCTGACACCCACAACTGAGTCCAAAAGGATCAGCCGTCAGTGCCTCCAGGATGGCTGGATGACTGGTGCTTGTTCAAAGAGCACTGGGCTTAGGGCCAAGGACCTCGGTTCGTATCTTAGCTCCACCAGTCACATGTAGGAGTGTAAGCAAGTCAGTTAATCTCTGGAATAAAATGCCTTCATCTGCAAAATGGAGACAATCATTCTGTAAGGTTTGACAGTTGTTTTACTTGTGGATTTAAAAAAAGGTAGTACATTTAAAAGCATGGTAGGCATTTAACATTTTTTCCCGACATTATCTTGGGGTTCCAGGAAATACCAAGTAAGAGCTCCCGAGGTCTAAGAGAAAATCACTGAGTAAGGCCCCTGGGTTCAGAAGGAAACTCTGAAACTAACTCAGCAATAATCCACAAGAAGAGTTTTCTGGACATAAATAAACTCATGCTTTGCATTCTGATGAAATCCACAGGATTAATTCTGTCAATCCAGTGAACCACAGATCATAAAAGTGTCCACAGCAGCAAAAGAGTCAAAGCTCAGAAGACACACAGAAAGACGCCTACACAGGTGACTGGGCCACCAGAGCGGGCCCCCACCATGGGACAGTGGGAAGACGAGGGAGGAAGGAATGCACCCGCTGCCACGGCAACGCACCGGAGTGCCCGGTCCTGACCACGTTACAGTGACACCAACAGGCGGGAATGGACGATGATAAAAGAATGCTGTCCCAGTATGGACTAGATGCTGTGACTCCTGGTGCCTAAAAGAAACAAGGTCCTAGGGACAAGAGGGAAAAAATACTCAGAAATTTTAAAAAATGTGCAGATGTATTTTATGATAAGGATTTTCTAGACTAGAAGTCCATAAAAGGATTCTAGATGAAGAATAACCTACTCTGAAGTAGGCTGGAGTGAGAATAAACAAACGAGACGGTGGCTTCCACATTTCCGAGTCTGCTCACAACATGTATTCTGGGTTCCCGTGACTCCCTGCCTTGTAAGTGTCTAGAATACAAATACTAGAAATCTGGCCGACATGCCGGTGCGCTACTATCCCGGGTACATGCCTGACAGTAATAATTAAACATGGCTCAGACTGGGTCTTAGAATTCTTGTTCTCACAGTTCTCTAAGCTGCCATCACCAGCTGACTAGAATTTATACCCGAGAAAAAACCCACCTAAAAACCTTTGGTTCTAGACCTACATTATTCAAATGAGCATTTGAAATAAAGTATTCACTTAGCTCTGGACACGGCAGTCAAAAGGAGAGAACTGTCCTGGAGTGAGGCGTAAGCAAGCCATCTGAGTCCCTAGTATTAGGGGAAAGGAGAGAAAACGAGGTAAAGCCAACCAGAGGACAAATGGAGACCACCAAGCTCTCTTCACTAGTTACCTAAACAGAAAGTTTACTTCCGCTCTGCTATATAAATAACCAGAGTCTAAAACACTGCGATCGGGAAGACAAGCTGAGCAAAGAGAACAGAAAGACAGCAAAATAGAAGATAAAATCTTTCCTGTTTCCCACTGTCAGAAAGGTAAGTAATTAAGGTTTCTTTGTTTCGGGTAGTTATTTAAAAATTCTACACAACCGTTTATGAATAAAAGACAGCTTACAATGGTCAGATGTCACTCATTTAACAAATAAAATAATTTTAAAAAGCAACTTAATTAAAAACAACTCCTGTAAGGCACCGTACAAATACACCAAAGTGCCACAAACAGCCTTGTGATTCACATAAAATGAAGATGCTAAAAATAGCCCTGTAGAAGTGTATTTGACACAGAAAGGTGCTCGGGACATAATTAAGTTTAAAATGTAGGTCACAAAAGAGAATGCTCACTATGATCCAGGTTACTTTTGTTTTTAAAATTCTAAAGGCATAAAAACCACTAGTTAACATTTTGGTATAATCTGTAGGCAGTAGGATTTTGAGTGATTTTTAGTTTCTTTTTGTTTCTCTGTATTTCCTAACTTAATTGTGACAAACTCGTACATACCTGAAAAGTTAATTTTTTCTTCTAAAAATCTGCTACAATGAACAATTTGCCCTATTAGTTTATGTATAACCATCAGAAAGAAGCAAGGGACAAGTATTGACCACTGGTAGAAACTGTATGCTCTTCAGAGTTACCTCTCAGACACAGCTGCCCCCACAGGGCTGGCTAACCAGAAGTCCAGGAGAACCATGACCGCACCTGGCCACCGCTCCCAGCCACACCCTCACTGCCCCCTTACCACTCGTTAGAAATCTGTACCTTTAACAAACTGTTTTTGGATAAAAATCACTTGCAGCCAAAAATAATCTGTGAAAGAACATGGTATATTCAACATTGCACTAGAAGTTTTAGCCAGAGTAATCACACAAGAAATAAATGGCATGAAAATTAGAAAGGAAGAAGTAAAACTAACTCTATTTGCAGATGACATGCTGTTACATACACAAAACCCTAAACAATTTACAAAAAAACTATTAAACCAATTCAACGAAGTTGCAGCATACAAGATCAGCAGGGGTAAATATTCATGGCCTTGAATTTGGCAGTGAAATAGAACACCAAAAGCACAAGCAATAAGAAACTGGAAAATTCACAAGTATGTGGAAATTTAACAACACACTTCTGGTGAATCAATGTGTCAAAGAAGAAATCAAAAGGGAAATCACGTAGTACCTTGACCCAGGGAAAATGGAAACGCAACGTATCAAAACTTACGAGATGCAAAAGTAGCTTTAAGAGGGTAATTTATAGCTATAAATGCCGATGTGAAGAAAAAAAGAAATACCCCAAATAACCTAACTACAGAGTTTCCTCTTGGGGTGATGAAATATCTTAGGATGAGGTGGAGGTAATGGCTGCACACACTGTGAATGTACTAAGTGCTCATTTAAAATAGTTAATGGTTAAGTTTATGTTCTATGAATTATACCCCAATAAAAAATGTAAAAGAAGGGGGGTGAGGTATAGTCAAACAACCTAATATATGTGAAACAAATTTATTGTTCAGAAAATACCACTGGTTTTTAAACGGACTTAAAACTGTTTCAACATAGCATGTTTTTAAAATAAAACTACTCTCCCAAATATTTCCTAGGAGTAATTATTAATAGAATGCCCTGTTTCTTACCAGAAGACTCTTTTCCATTCTGTTTTTCATAAAGGGTGCCCACAGACATCAGGAAAACAATAAGCAGGAATACTGGAATTCTCCATGAGCCAGCCAGAGATGCTGCAAATTATTAAGAGTTAACATTTTTAACAAAATAAAAACTCAGCAAGTGTCTTTAAAAGAATCTGTATAGTAGACTGACAGAACAATTTGGCATGTATGTTAACAAAATTGTTTCATAGGGAAGATTTTCAAAACCGGCCATCAGACAGGTGGAACCTAACTTCAGGACTTCTCTCAGTAAGTCCAATCCTGCTGTCAGAGGCCAAGGGCCGAGGGAGTGGACATGCACCAGCCTACCTCCAACAGGCCTGCGTCCTCTGAGGATCCAAATCCATTCGGAACCACATCGAGCCCCCCACCCCCACTTAAACCCAGAATTACCCGCACCAGACATAGATCCTATTCATATAGCCTGACTTGAATTTATACCCAATCGAATTTCCTGAAAATACCACTGGGTGCGGTCTCTGAAGAAAGGGTGGAATGGCCCAAAACTGCACTGCAAAAAGCTTCAGTGTATCCTCCTTGGCGCATAATGCAAAAATTCTAGCAAGTGGCTACCCATTAGCCATTTGCAGTTCCTTGAGTTTGCCTAGAGCCCCGTGGGCGTCCAGCCACCTGCCTCCCTCCTCTGCCTTTCTCAAATTCAAAATGAGACAAATCCCATTGTCAGGGGATCTTGCTGATGATCTCCCCATCTCTGCTTGGAGTTTGGTGTGTTGAATAGAGCATTACTCCCTAGCGTTGCAGCCTGGCAACCTTCTGATGCATAGTCAGACGCGTTATCCATCGCAGATTAGAAGATTCCAAGTCCGCAAAGCCAGGGGATAACGCTTTATTCAACACCAAACTGTAAACAGAGACTTATTTTTAATCGACTCTTTAAAAAAATTTTTTAAACAATTAGTAGCTCTAAAAACTATCTACTGCTCTCAGTTACTGGATTTTGTTTTTAAATTAGAACTAAGTGTTTCCAAAGACTCATAAGCATGAGTCCTGAAAAATCACTCTACCACCTAGCAGTCATTCGGCCAGCAGTGCAGCCTCCAGCGACGGCAAATTATTTTGAGCAGCTCTGACACTGATCGTTCTAATGCTGAACAGAGACTTTTCTCTCTGAAGCTACTCACTGCTCCAACATCTCTCCCTACCGGTTTCAATCACTCCTTCACAGGAGAGGCTTCCTACTTTACATCCCTCCTACCTCCACCTCTCCCCACCCCTGCAGCCCAGCTCTTATCCAGAGTAAACATCTCTGGTTCCTTTCATTGTTTCTCACACTTGACACTGAGCACCACTTATCACACTTGACTGCTTATCTATATCCTTCTTCAGTGTGACACTCAGAAAAGGCCCTGAGAGTCCAAGTCTGATCTACGTTTCACGATATATTTGTTTTTAAAGGACTTTTCTGAAAATGAACATTCAATATAATTAAAAGATAGCATAACATTTTCATTAAAGATTAATAAAATATTAAAGCAGAACATTTTCTAAAGATTATTTTTTAATTTAATTTAATTTAACTTTATTTTAGATTTTATTTATTTATCTTTACAGGGGAAGGGAAGGAGAGAGGGAGAGAAATATCAATGTATGGTTGCCTCTCATGTGTCCCCTGCTGGGAACTGGCCTGCAACCCGGGCATGTGCCCTGACTGGGAATCGAACCGCGATCCTTTGGTTCACAGGCCCACGTTCAATCCACTGAACTACACCAGCCGGTGCTGTGTTTTAAAAATTTTAATGTAGCATATAACACTACGAAAAAAAAATCGCTTTGATTTGCACAGTCAGCTGCTGCTTAACTTAAGCCAGACTTTCTTAGAAAAAGCGACCCACCTAGATGAAAGAGCAAGATGATCCAGACAGGAATGGAAACTGCTCTCAAGTAGCGCGCAGTGCTTGCATTCCACTTGAATGAAACCATCAACACGTAGCCGACCACCAACGTCCAGATCTTAAATAAATGAAACACAGACACAGTTGTAAAATACACGCGCAAGGAAACAAACATACAACCATGTAAAGTGCGCAAGCATCTATACTGCACGGGAGCTGTGGTTACAACACAGGTAAGATGAAGGCAGGTGGTGCTAACCCGAGCACGTGCAGGCTTTGCTCTGTTTAGGCACAGCCAGTTTTAAAGGAAACAGGCATTTAAACCCCATGTAGTGATACCATTTAAACAGTTTTCAGGAAAAATACTTATAGCTTTCAGATACATTAAGATTCAAAAACTATTGTATGCATGAAAATATTTAAGATAAAAATTCCATTTTCAAGCCACGAATTTAAGAGCTTAATCTTGTGAAATTCTTAAAGTTTTCTCTATAGATTATGATGTTTAGAAAAGAAAAGAAAAGCTTTCCGAAAAGAATCAGGTTAAAAGATCCATTACGGCCTATGAAATATGCTTCTAACTGTGAAAAGAATTTTTTTAGGCTAAAAGAAGGCGGCAGCTGAAGTGAGACCCTGATAAAGTAATCTACATAACAGATGGTTTGAACCTAGTCCAGAGTTATATGCACATTTGAAGAAGGGTGCTAAAAAAAATATTACCAGAGGAAGAAACAGCAAGGCTTGAAAACCAAAGACCCAGCCGGGGGCCCTGCCCAGTCTTCCCCACACTGGGCCTGACTGACGCGGGCACCGCAAGAAGCATCGGCCTGGCGCGCGCACAGGCTCTCTAATAAGCTCACGTTTTAACAGAACATCCACAAAAGGTGGACGGAGTACATAATCTAGAACAAATGTGAATACAGGAACATGTTAAAATAACCTGAACCTTAAAAAGAGAAGGCAAATTAAAACAAAAGAAGAAACTTCAAGCTATAATTCAGAAAAACGAAGAAAAAGGAACAGAGATGATCACTGTGAAAGACAGGAAAAAACTACCTCCTACTTTATTTTGATCATATATATCAATAAAAATAGTCTTCAGGTCTTACAAATGTTTATAACTTCAGAACTGAGAATTCAGCTTTGGAACCTTACTACCTAAAAATAAACTCTATTTTAAAAAAGCTCATCAGAGTATAATTTAGAATACTGAAAAGCAGATAACCTAAAAGTTCAACAATTGGGAAATGGTTAATTATAGATGATTCAATTAAGAAAATGTTATACAATCATTAAAATAGGTTTTGTAGGCAAGACTATACAATTAAAAATATATAATATTCCTAAGAATATTAAGAAATATTAAGGAAATGTATAATATTAAGGAAATGTATAATATTAAGGAAATGTATAATATTTCTAAGAATATTAAGGAAAAGCAAAACACAAAACCACGTGTGACATGATTATATCTACTATATGGTAAGGAAAAAGAAATGTACTAAGAAATTAACAGCTGTTTTGTGGTAGTAAGATTTTTTTCCTTTTCCTTTTTCCTGTATTTTCCCAACTGCCTTTCAAAAGCACTAATTCTTTTATAATGAAAAGGATATTAAAATATCCTTCCTCTAGCAATCCGTTAGGTGAAACGTGACAGTGATCCCGAGCCCTGGATACACGAACATCACAAGGGAAGTGGCGGCACAGCTGCTATGGGCTGGCAGGACCACACACACTTAATCCTGGGAATGCGGACACTCTTAGGTGTGACTGTGGAGCTCGGAACCAAACCAGAGTGTGATGACAGGACAGTGCCTCCCCTTTACCATGCGCCAGGCCCTGCTCTAAGGCACTGTCTACACGAGCTCATTTCATTCTCATACATCCAGGAAATAAGTATTATTATTCCCATTTTACAGATTAAAGAAATTGCTTAAAAGGGACAGGGCAGGATCAGAACCCAGAAATCTGGCTCCAGAGCCTGCTATCTTAACCAGAAGGAGAAGGAAGGATGGTGCTAAAAAAAATTTTTTTTTTAAAGAAAAAGCAGCTCCAATATTCACAAGGAAAAATAAAAAACCGTCGATCTGGGCAACTACAAATGGATGCAAGAAAAAAGGATCCTTAGCAAATGGATGGTCTACAGTGGCAGGCTACACAGGGGTAATGAGCCCCACACCATTAAACATGAAGTCAGTAATTTAGATGAAAGACTAGAAGAAATATTAATCAAACTCATGGATTATACAAAACTGGGTTTAGTCAATACAACTGAGATGACAATGGTGATTCGTAAAGACATCTTGAAGTTAGAACAATGAGCTAATTCAAGTAAGATTAAATTTAACAGGGAGAAATGCGAAGTTCTGCTTTTAGATTCATAACTGAACTGCGCATGTACAGAATGGGAAGAGGGCAGCTAAGCTACCTTTTACCTCATTGTGAGTCAGAAGTATAACTGGGGTGAATGCCTATTAATAAAAGTACAACAGTCACATCGAGGTAAGTGACTGCTTTAACAACATTGCACTACCGAACCACATCAGCAATAAAATTCAGCCTGGGAAAGGAAATGGAAATCACAATAGAAGAGATGTGGACGTAGCCAGGGGATAACGCTGTTATAGCTGTGAAAAGAAGAGGAAGTGTCAAGATTTGACAGCTATCTTTAAATAGCTGGGGAAATGCCATCTGGGAAAGCACAGGACTTAATTTTCTGTGGTTATGATGGCAGAAATAGGTGAGATTAGGAAGCAGCACATTTCAGCTGAATACGAGGATAAACCTTGCTAACAACTGTAGCAATCTAACAATGGAATAAGCTACGATCACTAAAAGTGTTTGAGCAAGAGCTGACAGTAAGTCAGGGATGACAAAGTAGGAGAGAAAGCCTGCCCCCAGTGAGAAGTTGAACTAGACAAACAGAAAAAGTACCAACTTTCAGAGTTGAAGTGTATACTTTAAAACCAAGACTTTTCAGTACTTAGGACTTTAACACTTAGTATTTAATACTTCAGTACTTAGGAAAGTACTTAGGACTTTTTGTTTCTTTTCAGTACTTAGGAATCAGTATCAGTACTCTTTAGTACTTAGTACTTAGGGAAGTACTTAGGACTTTTTGTTTCTTTTCAGTACTTAGGAATCAGTATCACTATTAGGGAGAGAAAAATGTAACGGGCTGCATACTTCAGGATTTTTTTAAGGGAAACTCATGGTCCAAAGTGAACCTTAAACTCACAAATAACCTTATTTCAGTTGAAAATAACCACTGAAATATACTCCTGAGTTCCACTACTGGGAATTTGGTTTATTGAAGCACTATACACTGTGTAGATAGTCATATTTGCTTTTTTTTTTTAAGAGTTGAAAGTGTCAGAAATTCAGCTTTAAAAGCTTTCTACCCGGGGTTCACCAAGATAAGGAAGTGCTGCTTCTCAGAAGAGCCACCCTTCAGGGTTTGGTCCTTGCTAGGAGTTGCAGAGCTTTGGTATTTCTATGTTAAGTGCTTTAAGAATTCATGACCTTGGTCCAGGGATGGTGATATTATGCCATTTTCTTCTTCTTCACACAAAAATGTTCACTGTGGCAGTTTAGTATATTAAAAAATTGATAACAAGCTAAATATCATTGAATAGAGGACTATTTAAATAATGGCATCTCCAAAAATGGAACAATTATTCAGACTTTCAAAGGTGTGATGAATATCTGTATTCAATGGCACAGAATAAATTTATGCAAGTGCAAATTTATAATGGTGAAAATGTACTCTCATAAATGTTAAACAATATACAAGGTCCAGCAGAAGTAAGGCTTGTTTGAGTGTGGTTGGCAGGATAATAATATGGATGTAATCATTTATATTTTTAATTTGAACATTTCACCTAAAATGTTATATGGTATGATTTGAGTGTGATATTGTTATGTTTCAAATTACATGCTTATGATTATGATTTTGTAATTAAAAAAGGGCTATTACTTATGCTGGACCCTGTATTATAGCTAGATGGTTGCATTTCAGGGGTTAATTTGTTTTTAATATATATATATATTTTATTATTGTTCAAGTACAGTTGTCTATTTGCTTCTTTATGCTTTTCTTCAAATACTAAATTTTCCCCTGAGTATTACTATTTTTATAAATAGGATGTTTTTACCTAAAAAATATTTTGGCTTATTTTGGATTTTTTTTCAATATTTTGAAGTGTTTCCTCAGAAGAGTCACAGAATATTATTTGCTCAAAGAGTATGACCATTTATAAAACACTTTAGAGTTTCTACTAAGCCATTATGATTATACAATTACTAATATTTAAAAATGTTTATCGGATTGTCCTAACACAAATTCAGAGTTAAAATAATCTGGTAGGAACACTTTCTAAAAGCCATCTAAAAAAATAAGTTTTTATACTATATTGCTATTAAAAAGAAAGAAGGATATCTGTAAGTGCTAACAAGAAAAGATATCCACAATACAACAATAAATTCAAGTGCAAAGTGCAGAGTCTTATGCTGTACCATTTTTGTTGTAAAAACTGAAAATCCTATACTGGATATGTCCGCACAGGCGCGGAAGTAAACTCAGAAGACTACTCACCTGTCACCACAGTAGCACCTGCCGGGTGGGAATGGGGCGGAGGAGAGACAGCGACGCACTTTCGCCCGGTCAACATCCGCGCTGCTTATGTTGTTTTTATAGAACAAGCATGCCTTACCGGAGTCAACTTTTAAATTGCAACTATTCTTTAAAATAACTGAAAATGAGGATCTGTACATTCAAATTTCATTTATAGTTTCTACTATGGACTCCTAAAAGGGTGACTTTAAGAGTTTTTTACTTCTGTCTCTGAGTGATACGCTTAGCTTCTGAGCAAAGCTGTTCAGGTATGAATTTCCTTCCTAGCAACCATCAACGAGCAATAGTTTATATGTAAGAGGTCATACTTTCCCAAATGTATGCTCTTCAAAACAATGTGTCCTTTGAAAAGACACATTCAATACTTACTTGAAAGCACTACGTGAGACTCTGCATGTGTCCTAGATACTATATAAGACTTTGCATAAGAGTTGGCAATATGTACTTAGCACTACAAGTAGAGCAAACTAATAATCACTCTTTCCTTTTATTTGACTTATTATCCACATGTACTTTCTGATTAAAAAATATTAAATACATAAACTACAAGTAAATTTTGCCTTTTAAACTATGTCGTTGATTTTTTTTTTTTTTTTTTGCATTTTAAAAAAAGATTTTATTTATTTACTTTTACAGATGGGGAAGGGAGGGAAAGAAACATCAGTGCAGGACAGATACATGGACCTGTTGCCTGTCGCACACTCCCCACCCCCCACTTCGAAGGACCTGGCTCACAACCCAGGCATGTGCCCTGACTGGGAATCGAGCCAGTGACCTTTTGGTTCACAGGCTGGTGTTCAATCCACTGAGCCACACCAGCCAGGGCTCATTGTTTTATGTATTGTCATCTGGGCATTAAATGGCAAATCAACTTGGCTGGCTTCTGTTGCATGTTTTTGTAAAACACTTTCCTAAGTCTTGTACTAGAGATTCTCCCAAAGTTATGGAGCCACAGCCCTAATTATAGCCCAATCAACTACTCCCTTCAGGTACTTCATTCTCCTTTAAGACATTCTCCTTTAAGTTTAATGTTAATTTGGAAACTGTTCTCTTTATGGTATGGGAACTTAAGAGTCAAGAATCTTTCCAAATCAAAATCTGGAAAGCTCTCTCCTTACTGTTGCCAGGCAAGCAAAACTGCACCTAGAAAAGGGTTCAGAAGTGGAACCGAGCAGGCCTGGATGGCGACTGCACACTTCCTAAGAGCTCACCTGCAACACTGCCAAACTCTTGGGATCTGTAAAACCAAACACCAAGGAGCCTTAAAAATCGTTCAAGCTACTCCCACGCTTCACGCAACTTGGGCTGCAGGCCCCAGAGAAGAGCTCTGGTCTGTTCAAGGTCATGAAGCAAGTTACTGGCAGAGCTTAGCTTAGAATTTACACTCTTCTCATCTTTCAGCCACTATTCTTTCCCACCTCATGGTTCTTTGTAAAGTAAAATGAAAACAACTGGATTAGAGACCATGGAGAACACAAATCCAGCACTGCTGCAGAAACTGTGAACAGTCTTCAAATTTTCTAAGAAGTCTGAAGAAATGGACAGAGGAAAAGGAAAACACTCCCAGCAAAGAGAGACCGTGGCGCGGGGGCAGCCACTAGCGTTTCAGATTTATCCTGACCATTCTGCACCGCGGGGAGATGCCAAGAACCCTGAGGACTGAGTCCTGTGAGAGCCTGGTGCAACAGATCGCTTTTTAAAAGTGTTTAGAAATCACTTACTAAGTCAGTACAACATTCTCGTATATCTGAAACTGTTTAAAGAGAACTACTCATACCATAAATGTAAGCGGGATGGAGTGTTAGGAGACCAGAGTCAAGGAAAAAGAGCTAGGAGTCACTGAAGTACCACAAGTGGAGGGAAGAGGAGCTGGACTGGAAAGATAAACGGGGAGCAAAGGAAAATACAGGCACTGAAGACAGCACAAAGGAAAACTGGACAGGACTTGGAAACAAGTCAAGAGAGTCAAGGACAAAAGCAAAGAAGAAAACAGAGATGGCTGAGATTTCTAGATGACAAGAATTCAGGGGTCTTTAGGGGAATACGAGGAGTTAGTCCCACCCTGATGTCCTCTTTTTTTCCTAATGACTAAGATCAAATCACACTAAAAAAAGTTAAACTAAAAATTTAAATACAGTATATTGGGGGACTTTTTAAAAATCCTTACTGAAGGTCTCGGTGACAAAGGGACTGTAATAGCTGACAGGTCTGTTGAACACGACTGACTAACGGAAAAGGCAGATCCACCTCTAATCAGTCTTCTCACCTGTGACATCCCTCCTCCCATACAGGGTTGTTAGGAGAATGGAGCAGTACACGTGAAAGGACCCAATCCAGGGCCCGGCTCACGACTCAGAAGTTGCATCTCAAATGCATGTATGATCGACTCTCCAAAAGGCAGATACTCCTCAGTGTGACTTCTCTCTCTGCCTCTCCCACCTACACCTCCGTTTGGCAGCAGGCTCCAACGTACCAGTTGTCCAGAAAGCATACTCTTTTTCTATCACAGACAGCTTTGCTTGGAATTACAAAACCAAACTGGCTGTGAACCATGAGATAGAAAAGTTACAGAGTGGGCCCCGGGCTCATTGGCATGACCCATTTTCCAGTCTCCTGCTCATCTACAAACCATATAAGGGCACTGAAGTAAAATGCACAGATGGAGGTTTCTCTTCAGTAAAAAGGGATTCAAAACTAGACACACAAGTATGCAATTCCTCACCTCTTTCCACTATCTGAGAGTGACTGGCAGAAATGCTTCATTTTCCACTGATCATGCCAATCTGCCCATGTATTCAACATCTTATTGTGGTATGAAAATACACCGTATACGTTAGACCTTTCTTTTCTGATTTCCCACAGTGTAATGGATAAACCACTTGGTCTTGGCTATAGTAATTTACAGTAAATCGTGTTATCAACAGTGAAAACATGTTAGCAGAATTTATAAACATGTCTGACTTTGACAAGACTGAATTTCTTGAGGACAGAAATCAAGTCACAGAAATCTTTATATTCTTAGTAGTCTGCTTTCTACATAAGAGGCATTCAGTGAACTCAACTGAAATGCAAAACAAGGTAAAGAAGAAAGAACACTGAACTGGGACTCCATAAATGTGAACCATGGATTTATTCACAGTACGAGTGAACTTTGGGACAATCAAAAACCTCTGGACCTCAGAAACCTCTCCTGAAGAGAGGCAGGCATCAGGCAGTAGAGTAAATTAACTCTAGGATCACGTCTACCTGACAATCCAGCAAGCCCCTGGAGTTGAAAGGGGATGGCTGCACATCTCTCCCCCTACAAGTGAAACAGCCCAGGCTCCTTAGAGACCAAGGCTTCTGTCTGACCACTTAACAGTTGCACACACAGGCAGTATGGCAAAAGTATGGATGAGGTGCTCCCCAATAATTGGTGAGTAATGAGTACACAGGATGGAACAAAAGTAGGTTTACAGTTGTGAGTACATGAAACACCGAGTTTATTCTTGCACTGTTATGAATTATTTTCTGTATGAACAACTGGAAACCTACTTTTGCCCCACCCTGGATATCCATGTATGTCACTCCCCATGAGATTACGTTCATATATCATTATGTGCACCCTGAAGTCACAGCCTGCATCTGACTCCTTTTCAATCCTTTACAAAGCTCAGTCCCTAACATAATCCCCTTTTAACTTGACCTGAGGGGTGGTATTGATAGAGCAAGAGAAGACAGGAGTTTTCGAATCAATCATCACTCTACCAATAACTCGGAGCAAGTCAAAACTCTGCTGCATACATAAGGAGAATTATTTTGCAACTTGATGTCAAAGTGCATTGAACACTGACACAAGTGAATACAATTGTTTTTAAATGGTCCTGTCCAACTAGTCTACAACCCGATCTGAGTTAGGAAATGTGTCCCTAGACGATCTTTGAAATCCCTTCCCATTCTAAAGTTCCCTGATTTTCTAAGAGTAAGACCAGGGTGATCCAAGAATCAGGAATCTACCTCTCTTTCACTCAGTCTGCTTAAGTGGTACAGCAGTCCTTGTACCACACACGTCGTTCCCAAGAAGTAGAGTGTGGCCTGGAAGAATCCCAGGTGGCTCAGCACCCAGTGCCCAGCACTAAATATACTGAAATCATCTGAACTGAGAGGCAGCCCTGGACTATTAAGAAAGCTTTGTTTTAGGATTTGAGAAACTTGAGTCAACCAGTCCCCTACTTGTCCCTAACTAGCCCTAGCCAGGTTAGAAGTCTCCTCTCATACCATGACAGGTTAAACTAGGATTTCTAAGGTCCCTTCCAGCTCTGACATTCAGAAAAGTCCCATGTGAGCAGAACTGAAGATGGCCGCACCCCTCACGCCCACGAACAGGAAGGAGTAAATTCAAGTCCACCTGCCAATGCTCTTAAGCCCCTACTTGCAAAGCGGAAAAGTGATTCCCAACAGGTGACACGTCCCCCTTAAGAGGTCTATTAGGATGAGGGCGGGGAGGCGCAGGGAAGCTATTTCAAACCACACCCGCCGCCCTGTCCTTGGAGGTGTGTATGCCAAGTTCCTCAAACGCATGGGAAGGAAAACGGAGACTGACAATGCCGCACAGGTGTGGGCCTTTGGTCGTCCTTGCACATTAAGGTAGAGTTGCAGAATCACACCCCAGCGCACTGGGGCTGCAGAAAAGGGTGCTGTGTGCCCGCCGGCACCCCGGAGGGACGGGGTCGAGGCTCACTCACCCACAGGCTGCTGAAGTAGTCCAGCCCGCGGCAAATGAGCACGCCGATGTGGGCCAGCAGCACCTGTACACCCAGGTAGCTGCCCAGGTTGTAAAGGCCGTAAAGCAGCGGGCCGCCGGCGCCGAGCAGCAGCAGGAGCCGGCGGCGGCGCAGCGCCTGCTCGCCCAGGGCCTCGACGCCGTAGTCGGCAAAGCAGAGCGGCAGCAGCAGGGCGGCCAACACGATGGGCGTGTGCGCGCGGTGCAGGCGCTGCAGCCAGTGGCGGCCCAGGCGGGTCAGCGAGCTCTTGAACGGGTGCAGGAAGGTGCCGCACAGCACGGCCCACAGGAGCGGCCGCAGGAAGGCCTCCAGAATGAAGTAGACGAGCACAGCGGCGCCGCAGCACAGGCACACGAACAGCACCGCCCCGGTGTTGTAGAAGGCCTGCTTGATGGGCTTGTCGAAGCGTAGCGCCAACGCCGGCGTCCGCGGAGTCTCCCCGCAGCCGCTGCCGCTACCACTATCGGGCCCGACCTCGCGCGGCAGCCGCGGCGCCCGGCCCGGGGACTCCCGCGGACTGAACGCTTCGGCTGGACCGCCACCACCGTCAGCCATGGTGGCTCTGCCACCGCCTCCGAGAGGCTGTACTGGAAGCCTGGCGAGTGCCACAAGAGGCCGGACGGACGGCGCGCGGCGTTGTGGGAATTGTAGTTTCGAATTGGCCACCGAGCATTACAGGACCTTTAGCAAACTACAACTCCCAGAGAGTATAGGGAAAATACCTTCGCTCCATTCTCCCATTGGTCCCTGCAGGAGGCAAGTAACAGGTTTCTGAGCTCAAAATCTTACAAGAGGAATAAAAAAAAAAGTTCCCTTCACCTGTTGGTTAGTATCAATTTTGCGGGAAGTGGAATCCCTAAAGAGGCACCACATCTACAGATTGAAAACCCAGGTTGCTCATTGGAATCCCGAGGGCGGGTGCGGGGCGGGTACTGATTAAAAAACCGACCCCCAGATTCTATTTTATCGATTTAATGAATAAACACAAAGTATGTGCTCTGGTATATTTGGCAGGATTTTAAATAGCGATTACCATACGGCAGGCCCTGTTCTAAGTGCCTCATCCCTATTAACTCAATCCTTAGAACAGCCCCACAAAGAGGAACACTGAAGCACAGAGACTTTCAGTACCTTGCCGAGGGCACACAGCTAGGAGGTGGCAAAGGAAGGATTTGAACTCCGAGTCTGGCTCCTAACATCTGTTCTCTTAACTACTTCGCTAACTGGTCTAACAGGATCCTTCGGCATGCTTTTTAAATCTCCTCTGAGGACTGTAATGTACAACTACCGTTGGCAACCATTGGCGTAGGAGTCCGTGCGGGAGCAATCTAAATTCCTGAAATAGCGCTAGATCAGAGTCTCATATTGCCACTGTTTCTTTTTGAGACCTGATGTCAGGTCAGTTAAGCCCCCAACCCCATTTTCCCCTCTGTCACAGGAGAATGATAAAACAGACGCTCTTGTCTTGGAAGAGAAAAAAGAAGCTCTGGGGCAGTGCAAGGTGCTTCTGCTCTGTCGGGGAGGGCCTAGAATCCAAGCCTACTAGCTGTATCTCAAATACGGCATTTTTATTTAAGAAGCAGAGGGAAGTGAGGAAAGGCGAAGGAAGGAAGCCTTTACTGAGTACCCGGTATGTGAGTACTTCGAAATCCTGCGAGTTATCCCTTTTCTGTTTTCAGTAAGTTTTAAAGTAAAAGAAAAAGTAATTCCTTCCCATCTCATTTTTGGTTTGCAGGTCACAATCCTTGTTTTTCGAATGGTCTATGGACTCTGACTCTGTAAATATTTTGCTTTCAGTTGTCCTACATTTTGCTTTGCTTCTTAACTGCTTTTTCTAGGGCTGTTGAGATTATGATGACAAATTATGGTCACATTTGTTTTCCCTATCCATATTACACTGACTCGAATTCTCATTTATATAACAACAGCGCCTCAGTCTCCATCCCAAAAAAAATCCTCAGTAATTTCTAGGGAGTCCCCAAGGGGTACCTCACATATACCCAGAAGCATGAGTCAATCACCAACCACCCTATGTACACCCTGCTGACGCCGCAGCTCACTGAGTTCACTGCCTGTCATAAGATTGCCAGAGCCTGTGTCATTATTCTCAGATCCTGGATACTTCCAAACTTCTAATCCTCAGGCTACCAAAGCAGAGCTGGGTTCCACTCAGAGATGGGGAGGAAGTGCTCCCTTTTGTCATCCAAACCCTAAGCCAGATCACTTGTGACCAGTGTATTATATCTCCTCTCACGAAGAGTTCCTTCCATGTCTGGCCTCAAATCTAACCATAGCATCTCAAAACCCATTCAAAGGGTCAGTGAAGGAACCAAAACTAAACCATCTCTTCTGCCCTCCTCCAACCAAAGTCCCTGCTCCCTTCCTCTAATTACAAAAGGAAAGATTTCTTGTTGCATCAATGTATCTACTAATGGATGTGAACAGGAACTGATATATGCGCTTGTTTGTACTCTCTTGGCACCACACTGATGTCTCTGCCCTTTCGCACACTCCCAAATCTCTGCAGTGCAGCCAGCATGATCTTTCTCTGTAATCTGATCTCTTCAACGCCTCCTTACCCTGTGGGAAGGTGTCCAGACCCTTGACTACAACATCCAAGGTCCAAAGGGAGGGACCTGCCTCACTTCTCCGCACTCCCTGCCTCATCCTTTATCCCCCAGAATGTGGTGGCCCCCAAAGATACCCAGGGCATAACCCCTAAAACCTGGGAAATGTGTCACTTTATGTGGTAACAGGCACTTTGCAGATAAGATTAAGATTTTGAGATGGGGAGATTAGCCTCCATTAGACAGGTGAGGCCTAAATGTAATCACAAGTATCTTTATCAGAAGGTGAGCGGGAGGTTAGAAGATAGAAGAGAAGTGATTTGACCACAGAGACAGACATTGGCACAATGAAGCCATGAGCCAAGGAATAGCCACAGCTACACCAGCTGGAAGGGGCAAGGAAGGATCCACTCCCCTGCAGTTCCCAGAGGAAAGCGGCCCCGCCAACACCTTGATTTTCACTCCATAAGATTCAGTTCAGACTTCTAAACTCCAGAACTGAAAGAGAATACATTTCTGTTGTTCTATGCCACTAAGTTGATGGTAATTTATTTACAGCTGCAGTAGGAAACTAAGGACAAACCTTGCCCAATGACAGTGGTTCCCAAACACATCCTTCTGGTTATTCTTCTGGGGTTGCTCTTCCCTTTCGTGGGGATGCTTCTTCACACCCTTTGCCTGCTTTCCTACCCCTTCCTTCAGATGCAGCGTCACTGCTACCTCCTGCTTTCCTGGCTCCCCAGGCTGGCTGAGGGTGTCCCTAGTCCAGGTTTGCACCACACCTGAGCATCTCCTTACCACAGCAGTCACAAACAGGTATGACATGGTGTTTGTGTGTCTGACTCCCCAACTAGGCTGTGAGTCTCTTCGGGGCAGTAATCAAAAGCTATTCTTCCCGGAGCCCTCCATAGGGATTGGCGCATAAGAGTTTTCAATAAATATGCATTGAGTGAATGAATAAACAAGTGATGAAAGCTTCTTGACTTCCTGGATGCAGGTGAATTTTCCGTCCTCTCCACGTCAGCTGTCTCTTCTAGTTTTCCCCCTGGCCCTTGCACCTGGGACTGAGCCCTAAGAAATTTCCAAGTCAAGTATCAACCAGCATTAGGACTGACATCTGGGCTACCTACTGAGAATGGTGCAAAATAAATACCAGAGGGAACACCTCACACACCAAAAACAAAACAAAATATTTGTTCTGGGGGATGAGGATTAGAGCCTATGTGCAGAATGTGGTAATGCTTATGAGACAAGAATTTATTTATTTAAAAAAGAACCCTGAAATTTACTTATAAAAATTGTATTTCGTTTTACATGTTTAAACTTCAGTCACCTTCGAAGTACTCTCCACTTGATGCAATACACCCATCGAGACATTTTATTTCCACTGATCACAACAGTTTTTGAACTCGTCGATTTTGATGTCTTTTAGTGCTTCTGCTATTTGTTGTTTCGCCTCTTCCACATTAGCAAAAACATTTGAGGACTGTTTTAATCTGGGGAGCCAAAAAACTTGTTTGGTGTGAGATCGGGTAAAGAGAGAGGGTGGGGCACAGGGGTCATGCCTTTTTTTTTAGGTCAAAAATTGCTGAACATTCAGTGTGGTGTGGGCAGGTGCACTTGTAAATAAGCCATTATGAAATGGGCAAACTCACTGACAGAGTCTTTAAAAAATATTCACTGAAGTTGAACACAGACTCTTACAACACCCAGATGGGTTCCTAGAACACTCACCTAGGAGGAAAGCCTGTACTACAAGTGGTCCCTCCAGAAGATAATTCTATTTTGGGGGGGAGGTCCTCCCCTCATAATTCTTTATCATGTTCCTTGAGGGTCTCAGCCTGGCCCTAGTACTACCAGCAGTTCAGCTATACATCCTGCAATCTCAATAACTCTTTGATAATTCCTAAGGCTCTACAACCAAACTCTACCTATTCTGAATGTGTAATATGATTTAGTTACCAGTAAGACAAATAATTGAAATTCTTCTAGCTAGTTACGCACTATTAGCCAAGTAATACACTTTAAATGGGATTGCTATAGGCCTCCAATTACTCTTTGATAAAGGTATTAAGCTGAAGCTGTAAATACAGATTTATTTCGCAAATTGTCTCTCCCCAAGGATTTTCTCGTGACTGCTGTGATGTGATTTTCTTCTTTGTCGACAAGAAAGGCTGTCATCTTCCTCCAGGTCTATAACTTCAGGGAGACTTGACTGATTAAAGGACGTAAAATAAACAAGCAGAAAACCAAAAATGCACCAGAGCAAAGCATTAAGGAATTATAAACTACTTTTAATTACATTAACAGGATGAATTTCAAACCGTGTTGAGAACTGATATTTTAAAGTTTAAATCCAGTTAATACAGTCTAACTATGATGTAGTCCTCTAAGGATAAAAGGATCTGTGATGGCAAATCGACAGTACAATCATTTAGGTAGCATTTAGGAATATTGCTACAGTTACTTTACATAAATAGAAATCCTTGTCTTTATTAGTAAGGTACCACGCATCTTAGAGTAAAAATTCACATGGGACAGGCTTATAAATATACAGAAATCTCAAAATCAATCACAGTTGAACATTAGGTACATAATTATTATAAAACAAATATAACCCATCAATGTCTATTTAAAGGCATCATTTTTACAAAATAGTATTTTATAGACAATCTCAAAAAAGTATATTCCTACTCCTGGAGCCAGAT
>PVKM010008998.1:0-37807 GCA_004027735.1 Carollia perspicillata | reverse complement strand
AAGGCTGAATTCAGGTAGGCAGGACTGGACAAATCAAATGGCTCATTAAGAATGCCTGAAGAAATATACCCAACGATGAAATTATAGCTCTTAGACCAGCACTCAAAACCCTGGAATAAAAGAAAAGAGCGAAGGAGGGGATGGGGGCAAAATTATGTGATTTGACCGTGGTTACTTATCCAGAAAATGTTTCTGAAAGCTACTAACTACTAGTTGTGGTAAAGGTTTTTAAGCCGGGAAATGGCGAGTCTCTCTCTCTCTCTCTCCGACTGTCTGTAATTCATGCGCAGTTTGGGGATGGCACTATGTCTTAAATACAATAATATTTTAGAGAAACTCAAACACTCTAAGTTAACAGGTATGCCAATTTGGAGCCATAGGAGCCACAAAAGAGAAGCAACTCCAGAGATTTCAAATAATTTGATAAGGCGTAACCATTTTTCTAAAGTTCCGTGGTACTTTTTTCATCGGCCTAAAAAGCTCAACCATGCAGCCTAATTCAAGGCTGCAGGCAGGAGAAATTACTGACTTCATTATGCCCACCTGGTGCTCTCCAGCGAAAGCGTGAGGCACCGGGCATTCTCATTCTCAGAGGCTCATTAGAAAGCTTGGCCCTGACAGATCTCCACCGGTTTCTTGTGAAATCAGAGGGAAGGAGGTTATGTTCTATTGTGTTCTGGGCTCAGAGGTTTGCGCCCCCACCTTCGTTTCAGAAAAGGTCCACAGTGGGGCCTAGTCACACCCGAGTTATAATGGCCCTTGGGCCACTGAACACCATTCAGGGTTTGCTAAAGAGAGATTAATGTTTATTATTATTGCCATTAATGGTATTACTGTTATTGTTGTTATTATCCATTGCTGATTGGAAATGAGCACTCTGTGGTCTTTTGAAACATTTCACTGCTTCTCCTGCAGGGTGGAGAATAGCCAGTTGCTTATCTATAAGGGAACAGAGTAAAAGTGAAACCATGGCTTTTTCCCTGCTCTTCCTTGGATGCAACTGGACTTGTGTTTTTATTTGCTAAGTCAGATAAGAAAGCAGGAAAGAATGATGTATTAGCCAGAGTGAAGCTGGCATCTTTGAGAGACTAAACCCCCACATCTAAGTGGTTTAATGCAGTACGGGTTGATTTCTCACTCATCTGAAGCCTAAGCAAGGTATTACCAATCGGCAGGCAACATTCTTCTAAGCACTAACCATGGGACTCTGTGCATTTTATTTTGAGGATACCAAGTTCTTGTCGGTGGCTGAATTCATTCCAATCAGGCAAATGGGGAAAAGACCACACGTGGGAGGTCTCACAGTAGTTCACACTACCACTTACATTTTATTGGTCATACTTACCGACAAGGGAGTCTGGGAAGTGCTCTTGCGAGTAGAGAAGACAGGATTGGAACCATGGCAACCCTGCCGCAGGGACTTGTTTGTTAGGTATTGGTGATATAAGTGAGCACATGGAAGGTCACTTATATGTGGATTCTACAACATCAGACTCATAAAAACAGAGTGGAATGGTAGTTGCCAGAGGATGGGGACCCGGAGAAATGGGGAGATTTTGGTCAAAGGGTAGAAACTTTTAGTTATAAAATGGGTAAGTTCTGAGAAGATAATGAATGGCATGGTGACCATAGTTAGCAACGCCGTACTAAATATTTGAAAGTTACTATGAGAGTAGAGGTTTAATGTTCTCACCATCACAACAAACAACAACAAAATAGTAACTATTTGAGGGAAAGTACATGCTAACCAACCTTATTGTGGTAACATCTTGTGGCATATAGTACCTGCAATAAAGTATGACTTCATACACCTCAAATTTACACAATGTTATATGTTAACTATACCTCAATAAAGCTGGTGGGGAGAAAGAACACGTGGGGTTCTAAATAACCTCCCTGAGAAGGTGACATTGTGTGGATAGGTAGCACAGTGGGAGCAAGTCTGATAGCTCTTGGGATGTTGGACATACCTGTACTTTAGTTCTTGTTTCGGGAAGGTCAGTATGAGCTCTCCTAAAGATATGTCCTTCTTGAAGTGACTTACGTTTTTAGGAGTGAATGCCTGGGTTCTGCTTGCTATTATGGGAGGAAGGGACGTCAACTCCTTCAAATACAGATCTTCATCCAGTTTCCTCCTGTTTTTAGTCCTACAACTCACTCATCTCTGTCACAATATTGATGTATCTGAGCTTGTCGTGTACACAGTCTTTCCTCTTTTCTGTATTCCTCTCTGTAAAAACTCTAACCTGTGCCTTCCCTGACTCTCCCTTATTAATTCCCATATCTCCATATGCTGCTACTCATCTGCAGAAGTCTTATTAAAATATCTTAACTGATAATATCTTCCCTCCCTGCTCTGTTCTTGTGGGTTTAGACAATATTCTTAATTTCTTGAGAAGCTTTTAAAAAGTATAGATTCTTTGTCTTAACACTTGAGAATTTAAGTAAATTTGGGTTAGGACTTAGGTTTCTCTATCTTACATTATTTAAAAATTTTAAGTATACAAAAATAGAAAGACCAAAATAAGCCTCCATGTGGCTATTACCAGGACTTAATAATTATCCAGATTCAAGATATTTTTTCTTGCTCAAGTATTGTAAGGTAAGCCCAGATATTGTGTCATTTTTGTCATTATACAGTGTAATATGTGTGACTAAAAATTAAAGCACTTTCTTTTTTAAGAAAATTAGCTTTATTTATGTAAATTAGAAAAATTGATTATAGTGTTAGAATTTGTCAAATGTTTTCATTCAGAACAATGTTTTTAATTTTTTTTAAGATTTCATTTATTTCTCTTTAGAGGGGAAGGGAAGGCGAGAGGGAGAGAAATGTCAATGTATGGTTGTCTCTCGTGTGTCCCCTGCTGGGACCTGGCCTGCAACCTAGGCAAGTGCCCTGACTGGGGATCAAACCTTGATCCTTTGGTTCGCAGGCCTGCCACACCAGCCAGGGCTCATTCAGAACAACTTACAAGAGTGTTTATATACAAACATAATAAAATAAAGTACATCACATTGCTCTTGCTTGACTCAAAGTATTTTCTCCATACACTGTTGGTGGGAGTGCAGACTGGTACAACCACTATGGAAAACAGTAGGGAATTTTCTCAGAAAACTAAAAATGGACATGCCTTTTGATCCAGTAATTCCACTGCTAGGTTTATACCCTAAGAACCCAGAAACACCAATCCAAAAGAACCTATGCACCCCAATGTTCATAGCAGCACAATTTACAATAGCCAAGCGCTGGAAGCAACCTAGGTGCCCATCAGTAAATGAATGGATCAAAAAACTATGGTACATTTACACAATGGAATTCTATGCAGCAGAAAGAAAGAAGGAGCTCCTACCCTATGCGACAGCATGGATGGAAGTGGAAAGCATTATGCTAAGTCAAATAAGCAAAGAGGTGAAAGACAAATACCATATGATCTCACCTTTAACAGGAACCTAAACAACAAAACAAACAAGCAAGCAAAATATAACCAAAGACATTGAAATAGAATACAGGCTGACAGTAACCAGAGGAGAGAGGGGAGGGAATGTCAGGGGAAAAGGGGAAGGGGTCACAGGGACAAGTATAAAGGACACATGGACAAAAACTAAGGGGAGTGGAAATGGGAGGGAGGTGGGGAGCACTGGAGGTATGGAATGGGATGGGAGTAAAAGACAGAAAACTGCACCTGAACAACAACTAAAATAAAATGAATGAATAAATAAATTAATTAATTAATTAAAAAAGAAAAAATATGACACTTTTTTATGTGACCATAATACCATAAAATTTACCTTATCTCTCTGGAATTATCTAATGTTCAAGCCTGTAATCTAATTTTCTTGTTTGTTTCAAAATTTATTTATAATCGGTATATTCTTCAAAACATGAAAAGAAGAAAACTATATTTTTACAATGCAAGTACAGCATTGATATCAAACATGATGAGGACTTCCCAATAAAAGAAAATTTATAAATTAACTCACTTATAAATTTCTAAATCTCCGTTAAATGATGTCCCAAAAGTAGCAAGAAAAACAACATACTACTACTGTTTGTCTCATTCCAATCTTTGGAATTTCTTTTTTAAAATTCTTAAGGATTTTGAACTTATTCTAGTTGTTAATTTCATAAAGAAGGAACCCTTTAAAATATGGCTTACAAATTTTATGAGGTGTAGAGTTGACTGCCTGAAGATTCTAGGCTCATGTGAGGATATTAGTTATAGTTTTATGAAGAAACATAGGCACAAGAAAAAAAGAAT
Source organism: Carollia perspicillata (assembly GCA_004027735.1). Classification (NCBI taxonomy): domain Eukaryota; kingdom Metazoa; phylum Chordata; class Mammalia; order Chiroptera; family Phyllostomidae; genus Carollia; species Carollia perspicillata. Next base: position 33,548 of record PVKM010008998.1, on the reverse strand, counting down.
AAAATGTCATTACATGGAACAACTTACAGTGTTTGGGAACCACGTATTTCTCTATAAACTACAATGTCAAATTGCAAACCAGTTAGAGTAAAGAAGGGTGAATGACAACATTTAGCAAACAATAAGAAAGACCTATCGCACGGTGCGGAGAAACAGCTCCTACTTTTGCTTATTTTTAAAAACGAACCAGGAAGAAGGAATATTGCATCACAAGGACAATTAATGTAGCAAAACAGAAATTGGACTTTGGTCCTGTATTTAGTACGAACTGGTTGAAGGACCCTTCCTGAGTCTTCCTTCTCTTCAATCCTAGAATCTGGGGGAAGAACAGTGAGGGGGTGGACCAAATGATCTTGAAGATCACTTGTTGTGCAGGAATCAAATGTATTTTAAATCTTTCATAAGTTCCATTTCACACATACGCACACACAAAAGAGATAAAAATGCCAGTCGTTATCTTTTTCCCAAGGCTTTGGTTTTGTTTCAGACCTTATTTTGGAAAGGAAAATAAGATCACAGATGAATCACTGAGAATCATGACATCAGTCGTGGATCTTATCAAAATGGGCAACTCATCAATTTTCAGCAGTTTTGCCAACCATGAGAAAAATGCAATTTTCTCCCTCTTCTTCCTCCAAAGGCCAAAGAACATTATTGCATCTTTTCTCCAATCTGTTGTTTTTAAAAAAGACTATGACCATTCTTTATTGTTCTGTATACTTTCATACCTAATTATAAGAAAATTGTTCAAGTCCAGTTTGAAGTCAATCTTTTTGAAAGACTAACATTCTTGTTTGAATTTCCTGTCTTTGGAGTATTTAATATAATATTATCATTTATTCTAAATTAGTACTACTATTATTTATCGTCCAGTTGTATTTGGTTCATAAAAATGCCAATATTATGTAACAGTAAGAGCATTGAACTTTGAGTTAAGAACATATATCTTCGTGTCCATCTTTGCTGTGTGGCCTTAGGCTTGTCATTTATAGCATTTAGTCTTAATTACCTCACTTGCATAATGAGAAAACTAGTCAAATCTGTCAAATATACTTCCCAAGTTTATTGTAAAATATCAAGTAAAACCATTTAAAAATTATTAAGCATGATACAACTAATATTTATACTAACTTTTTATTTCCCTACTTAGGAGTACTGAAATTCTATACATATTTCAAGGTGGGATTTACTATGAGTTTTAGAATGTTTATGTACTTTTGGAGTTTCGGTCCTTCAGTTCTGCATATATAGTTAAATTCTTAAAAATGCAAAACATGCCCAGCTAATTAGGACCAGTATTAACATAAAATGTGAAGAAATAGTCCCACTGGCTTGGACAGCATGCTAATAGCTACAGGGCCGAGCTCACCTAAATGTCCATGGCTGGTGACTTGTTTAAATGTACAATATGGAAATGTCCTTGTATAACCAAAATCCCATGTAGTCACAAGTACTGTAACTGTAATGGCAATAATTTAAAGGGAATAAATTTTCAAATATAACCTTTAACCAAATTATGTCCAAAACTTAATTGTTTCACTCAACAAAGTGATTATTTTTCAAGGTTCCCTGGGCTTTCACAATGAAGGGAGTTTCTGGTTACCAAGTTCACTGCCAGGAAATATACTGCGAGTCGCGATTGCCATAGATCTATGGGGAGATTAAGATCTGGCAAAGATGGTGGATAGTGCTCCAAAGTGCCAGGTCCATATGCAGAAAGACTGTGAGAAAGTTTCTTTTAGCTTTCTCGACGTAAATAATTATAGTAACCTGGAAATTTAATAAAGTTCCTTGAATATAGGCAGCCTGGGGAATTATTGGTTTTGAATTACTGGCAATAGTGAAGAGGGTTAAATACAGTTTCAGAATGAAAATTAGTTTTATTTTGTCAGGAAGTGAGTGAGCAAAAAGGTGCAAAAGCAAGAAAGAGAAAGAAAGAAGATCACTGGTGCTGATACCAAAAAAAAGTGCAACCTAAATTCAGAGATGACAGAGCAGGTGAAGATTTGCAGGGTGGTCACCACAGTGTCACCTACAGCTGAGAATCCCAGAGAGAGAGAGACAGAGCCAGAGACAGAGAGACCGTGCAAATGTGAAGCATATTCACAGTTCTGAATGGGAGCTGATCTTGTCTGCCCCACATCTTTTAATGCCCCCCCAATACAACTCCAAAATTCATGATATTTCCTTTTCTGCAGAAAACTTTATTGCAGTACAGTTTTAATGAATATCAGTTATTCCAGACAGTCTTGCCTACACTGTTGAATTTTGGTCCTCAAACAACACACTCTAATATAACATTTCTTATTTTTGTTTTCATGAAACATACGTTCACTTTCAAACCTGGGCTCACATTTTCCCTCTGGCTCACTAGAGGAAGTCTCAGGTGGAAGGCATTATAGTTTTCCTCCTCACACTCACATATCTTGTCCCACAACTAGGTTTTACAGATGCATAAGTCTGGAATGATCTACAGGTCATTTCAGTCACCCCTCATGAGGCGCCAGAATAGAAACCTGAACTCAATACCTTATGCCCTTAATAGTAACATTAAGTAAGTCTCTTAACGTTGTCAGTTCTGCAGATTTCAGATCCCTCCCTAATCTACAAATATGGATAAACTTATAATTTTAAGGGTAATTTTGGGAATTAACTGAAATATTATAATTAAATTTCAGAAAAGACATGAAATTAAATGCCAACAGTCTTTACCCTTTCCTGCTATGCCTTAACCTATCCATGAGAAGAACTATATCTGAAAACCATTGAGTAAAACAAAATTTTTCTAAGTTTTTTAAAAAAGCACATGGAAGTAGACATTGCACACATTTGTAAGAAGTTTAAATAAAAGCAAGGACTTGGGAAGTAAATAAGCCTGTTTAAATTTGGGTTTTTTTTTTTTTTTGTTTTGTTTGTTTGTTTTTTCAGAGAGAGGGGAAAGGAGGGAGCAAGAGAAGAAGAGAAACATCCATGTGTGGTTGCTTCTCACGCGCCCCAAGCTGGCAACGTTTGGCCGCAAACCCAGACATGTGCCCTAACTTGGGAATCAAACCTTCGACCCTTTGGTTCACAGGCTGGTACTCAATCCACTGAGCCACACCCACCAGGGCAATAATCCTGTTTAGAATTCCAGCTCTACGTTGACTAGCTCTGTGAACTTTGTGGTTTTTTGCTTTATTTTCTTCTTCTTCTTTTTTTAGCTCTGTGAACTTTGACCCTCAATCTCTCTGAGCCCCACTCTCCTTTTCTAAACAAGGAAGACTATAATTCATATCCACCAAGATTGTTTGACTATTAGGTAAAATCATTTTTTCATAATGTATTGTTTCATTCATGCAACAAATTGCCTTGTGAACTGCTACAATACCAGGTGCTTTTCTAGACACTGGAAATACATCAGTGAACAAAACAGACGGAAATCTCTGCTCCATGGAGATTTTGTCTGCGGTGGGAGAAGTTAGACATTAAATAATAAAAATAGTGAGTAATGTATATATTATGCTAAGGTTTATAAATGCTGTAGGAGAAGAGGAGTAAAGGGGATTGAGAACTTGGTAAGAAGTTTTGTGGGTGAAGAGAGGGAAAAGCATGTTACTGTATTAAATACAATTGGGGTAGGGCTGGCTGAGAAGATGAAACAGGAGCAAAAACTTAAAGAATATCAGTAAGTCAGTCAAGTGGTGATGTGAGGGGGCGGGGGGGCGCATTCCAGGCAGCGATAGCAGCTGAGGCAAAGGCACTAACCACAAGGATGCCAGTATGGCTGGGAAAAAGTAAGCAATGTGGACACTAGTAAGGAAAAGGCAAAAGGGGTAATTAGGGACAAGTCACCTAGGGCCCCACCAACTATTGTGAGGACTTGCCTTTTACTATGAAAGAAATGGAGACTTTTTGCAAAGTCTTGTGAAAGTCAGTGACATGAGCCAATTAATGCTTTAAAAGAATCCCTTGGGCTCTGACTGGTGTGGCTTTGCTGGCTGGGCATCATTCTGCACAGCAAAAGGTAGCTGGTTCAATTCCTGGTCAGGGCACATGCCTCGGGTGTGGGTTCAGTCCCTGGTCAGGGTGCCTGTGAGAGGCAACCAATCAATGTGTTTCACATCGATGTTTCTCTCCCTTTCTTTCTCCCTCCATTTCCCTTTCTCTAAATGTAAATAATTTTTAAACTGTCTTTAAGAAAAAAAGGATCCCTTGGGTGCTGTGTTAAAATTTCTGAACTGTGGATACACAGGGTAATGGCAGGACAACCACTTAGAAGGCAGCACATGGAGGAGGAATAACACATGTGATCACAATGGAATGTGAGCAGTGAAAAGTGTGGACTTAAAAAAAAGGGAAGCCCACAAGATTTCCTGATGAAGTGAATATTAAGTGTAGGACAAAGAGAGGAGTTAGAGAAGATCTCTAGGTTTTCGGGCTGGGCAACTGGGAGGAAAGAAATGCCATCAGCTGACATGGAAAAAATACCAATTGAGCAAGTTTGTGGGTAGAGAGATCAAGAATTTGATTGAGTATAGCAGGCTTCAGATGTTTATTAAACATACAAGTAAAGATGTCCATTCGGCAGCTGGATCTACAAATCTAGAGCTCAGAGAAGATGTCTGAGTTGGGCATTTCAATTCAGAGGCATCAGCCCATAAAGATATCTAAAGCCATGATACTAGATGAGATCAACAGGCAAGTGAATGAAGCTAGGGAGGGGAAGAGAACTAAAGACCAGGGAAATAGCCCAGTGGCCAGTGATGTGAGGGAAAAATGAACAGAACACATATGGAGGCCTAGCCAAGAAAGTGTTTACTAAAAGAAGGGAGGATCAATGATTATAAATGTCACCAACTCGTCATCAAAGATGAGGACCGAGAACTGATTTGGCAACATAAAGATTGTTGAGAACTTGACAAGAGCAGTTCTGGTGCAGTAGTGGCAGTAATAGAGGAAGCCTAACAATGCCAAGTTTAAGAAATAAGAAAATTTTGAGAAAGTAAGAATAGATGCTTTTTTGAAGGAGTTTGCTATGAAGGAAAGAAAAGAAACAAAGTCATAGCTGCCATGAGAACTGGAGTTAAATTAAGGCTTCTCGATGTGGAAGAAATCATATGATCGAGTGTTGATGACTTGTATGTCAACCTCCTGGAACAAGGCTTGTCACTTGGTAGCTAGTGTTACTGCATTTCCTATGAACCCATTTTTATACTTGGTAACCTTGGATGTCAAAAAGTATTTATGTATTGATACTTCCCAACATTTAAATGCCTGTGAATATAACTGACAGTTTGGCCTGTACCTGAAATGGATGAGGAAGCTCAACTAGAAAAAAAGTCCCTATTTTGGGGGATCTACTTTTTACTTCATTTCAGACAACCACACTGTTTCAAGGAAAGATACTAAGGACAGCCATCATGTTCCTCTTTAGCCACATTGGAGCCATTGTACCTGCTCATACAAAGAGACACATACTCTCCCTGAAATGCTTCATTCTCTTCTTGATACAACACAAACAGGTTTTTCCAGAGGAACAACATCATGGGAATGTTTATGTCCTTAGCTTAAGACTTCCCATACCCCTCAAATCTATTTAATTCACACTACAGTTGAAATACTATAGAAAGGAGAAGAGGAAAAAGACCAGAAAAAATGCTACACATAGAGGAAAAGGAATGTAATTGAGAAGAGTTCCATATGAGTTCAGTAGTGTCTGCAATTTCCCTGAATGGGAAGAAATGTTAACTCCATTGCAATTATTGAAGATTGTATAGGATTTGATGGCTGTAAAAATCAGCTATTAGTTTTGTCTACCCAGTGTCTAATCTCCATTTTCTGGTAATAGCTCCTTGGTTTTTCCTTGGAAACTATGGCTCCGCTATTTTCTACAGGCTTAGTGGACTGTAGATCTAGTTGTTGTATTCCCTTCTTTGCAAAGTGTAGGAGAAAAAAATCCCAGCATGAACTAATCAACTTTTCCTCTAGAAGGAAGTGGCACCAGGAAGGAAAGGTGTTATCATTTTCTTGCCACAGAAATTCCCTTAAGAGATGGTCTACTGGATCCTGCTTCCAAGATTCAGGGCTCAACTTCAGTACTCTCTGTTAGGATGTTCTACTGTGACTCTACCAGTTTTTCACACAGTCAGTCAGTTCTACTCAGTCTGCACCCATGCCATACTTGTTGTTAAGTGTCTTGAGTATAACTTCTGGGATATCCTGGTCCCTGTTCATTCCAGGTTCAGTCTTCACCTCTTCCTTTATATCCGTGAGTTATCATACATCTTAAAAATCAATTCCCCTCCTCTCTTTTTTTTCTTTTTGAATTAAGTTAAGCACATCTACTTGCACTGTATTTATAACCAAAGAATGCTAGAAAGAGAATAGATTAGTCTAAAAACCTGGTCGCTACTATAGACTTTCAAAATGACTTCTCTTAACACTCCTAATAGTAGGTTGGGATCTTCCCTTATATGTAACCTCAGGTTTTTCACTCCTTTCACTCTCTGGCTTTATACAATCTCTCACTATTGGATAACAATCGGAATTGCTTATGAATCAGGAACTGTTTCTCCTGCTCACCGCATCCTCAATGACATGGTAACACATTCATGCTTAAAACTCTGTCCCCTTATTTATAATTGGAACCAATAATAATTATAAAATAAACAGCACTGAAAAACCTAATATGAACACAGAAGTATGCTTAAAATCTTTTGTTGTTTTCTAGTCAGGCATTTGAGGGGAACAAAGAGATCTTTTATTCACTAAAAATTATTTTTAATATAAAAAATAGAAAATAGTTACCTAGATGCCACTCTCAAGAGCCTTTTGCTCTTGGCTATGAAACCTCCATTTGAAAGCCTTTTCCTCTGAGTTCTCTGCCACGGTTTTATGGGATGCTCAATGTAAACAGATGCCTCATATAAATTTTATTTTTATAGGCAGCTAATATACTAATATCCTACAGGGATAATTTAAGCAACCAGGTGTCCAGGTTTAACTAGGCTACAAAGAAAATTTAGCCAAGGACAATAGGACACACCACCTAAGCCATAAATGTCATGGCTCTTTCATGAGCCACAAAGATTTCAGCAAACTTCAAAATAATGTCACACAGGAACACTGGCTATGGAAGAAATTCCATTAACTGAGGTGAGTCAAATTTTTGGATTGTGTTGGGCCAATTTAGAAGCAGGAAATACTTGTACGTATTATTTATATACATACTTTCACATTGAAACTTGGAGTAGTAAAATATATCTTAATGAGATGGCATCAAAACGCCAACTCTTCCTACCAGGGTTACTGAATTCTGAGACTATAGGAAAGGATCCATACTATTAGAAAGTGTACAGTGTAAAAATAGATAAACAGTACTTACTACACGCACAAATATAGGTTATATTTCTGAATGTAATCAAGTTCCTGTTGAAAAGAAATTTTAACCTCTGCAGAAGAAACCACCAGTCAAGTTTCATACCCAGAAGTTAACTGGGAACAGATCTTTGACCTGTTCCTAAATACAAAAGGCATCTTTGTTAGTTATTCAAACATAGGGCTGGAACTCACCCCTTGTCCTGGTATGATGGGTCCTTCTTTAGCTTCCTCCCCAATGCAACATAGACTATTTACTGAGTTTCAAACTGGAAAGGAGGTTGGTACACTGGCATAAAGAGCAAGAAGCTTCCTGGAAGAAAATAGTTTCTTCTCTTTGAAGGTTGACTATTATAAAAATCTCTGTAAATAAATAGCTTTAGCAACTGAGTTCTACAAAAGGAAAGGTGATAGAAATGGGAAGTTGGACTGAGGGCTAAACTAATGTCTGGAATTAGGTAGATCATGAGGCTTCCTGCAGCATCTTTTCACAGATAGAGATTCCTTAGGTATAGAAGGGATGTTTTACAGTCATGAAGAGAGTGTGAATTAACTAGCTGTGACCCTAATATGCAAGCTTGGGAAAGCTTTGTACTGTAGTGGGAACAAGTGAGAAGGTTTCAGCTAGCAGACCACATGACTGCAGCAGAAGTAATATATATATATGGTGGGGGGACCAGATAGAGGTCCAGAAACCTTCTCTAGTACTCTCCAAGGTGTGTTTTGGAAGCAAGATAAACTCTCACAAGAGTTTAAGTCCCAGAAATTCTTGACAATTTGGGTGTGCAGTTGACTTGGAAAGCAATTGCTGGATTTTCTCCTTACTGAGTGTTATAGCTAATTTTATGTACCAGCTTGTCTAGGCTTCCCAGTTGTCTGGTCAAACACAAGTCTAACTGTTGCTGTGGAGGTATTTGGGAGATGTGATAAACATTTTCGAGTCAGCTGACTTTATGTAGTCATGATAAGGTGGGTGGGCCTCATCTAATTAGTTGAAGAGCTTAAGAGCAAAATCTGGGGTTCATGGGAGAAGTGCTTCTGTCTCAACTGTACTATAGAAATTCTGCCTGAATTTCCAGCATGCCAGACTGCACTATTTCATAATTTTCAGTTCCCACAATCACACCAATCTCTCTATATATGTGTATACATATATAAACATATGTGTATATATATATGTGTGTGTACATATATTGCAAATGAGTATCCAGCACTCTGTCTTTTCTCTTCGGATTCTAGCAATCACAATTTCAGCACTAGTGTATTTTGGTTCTGAAACACCTAGGCAGGTGAGTGATTGAATGGCGATTTGGAAAAAATTCAGGGCCAAAAATGCAAAATATACAACTATGTGTGTACCCTCAGCTTGTGAGACAGTCCATTTTGATTACATATGTGTGTTTGTGTGTGTGTATTCACACACTTGATAAATGTAGACTTATATTGTTCTATCAGTATATAGCTTAAACACATGGAGTTAAAATGATTTATGAAGACTTGCACATTTTTTCAATGTAAGCATCACCCTCTTTTGTAAGTAATATTCCTCATTTCTCTCTTTTTAAGTATGTTTTCTGTAAATTATCTCTTTAGCACTATTTTCTACTCAAAATGAAACTACAAGAAAGGGGAATCCCAGGCACTGTTTTCTTGTATCATATATTCAAATAACCTCAAGGCTTGGCAGAATTCCTAAATTATTTTTTCAGGTTTCAAAGACATGTAGGCAGGTGCCCAGCAAAATCTGGGGTAAGTGAGTCCAGTGCACAAACTGAGAAGCCTAAAATCCAAACAGAAAAGGCAAAAGGCTCTTCGCCTGAAGAAGAGAAAAAGCCAAAGTTCAAAACTAAAGAGACCAAAGACCTTAAATCAAATCATTCATTCATTCAAAATTCATTAACCACTTAATACATACAAGAGTCTATGTTTGGTGTCATGGGCTGGGGGTGGTATAAAGTCTATGCCCTCAAGCATTTTCAAGTGTGTATTCTGGTCCCAGTTTGTACATGAGAAATGAAATATGAGGAAGATAGAAGTGTGGTGCTCCTAGAACATATCTATAAAGTAAGGCAAGTATAAAAATAACTGTAATACAAGATGAAAATGATGAGGTCTCATCCATGTGGAAGAGAGGCAATTGACAAGAGTGCCTGTAGAGGTGCAATAGTAAAGTGCTTCAGAATCCCAAGATGTAACGATGCCTGCAAGCAGAAGATGGATATCCCCAAATCAGGGCCAGGTTAAGGTCTTTAGAGGCCTTAATCCCCAAGGAGATTATGATGATACTCAACTTTCTCCATCATTATCATATATAATTCAAAACAAAACAGTACTTACATTTTTTAAAAGATAAAGAAATTCAGCTGAGGTTTGATTGTTTCCCCATGATAACTGCTTTACTCTTTTTCTTGAGTTAACACATCTTTTCAAAGCCAATTTTTGGGAGATGCTCCTGTTTCACTAAATTCATTCTTAGTCTGTCTATACCAAGATACATACAGTGTTATTGGCACACAGCCACACCCGCTCATTTGTGCAACATCTATGACTGCCTTCCCACCACAATGGCAGAGCTGCATAGTTGCAACAGAGATTGATGGCCTACAAAGTCTAAAATATTCACCATCTGGACATGTATAGAAAAATGTTGACCAATTCTCCACTTCTAGAGTAATTTAGCCCAAGTAGAACAAACAAACAAACAAAAAGCATGCAAGTGGCATGCACTTACTTAGAAAAATAAGCTGGCAATCTCATAAGAAAACTTGGAGAATAGCAGTTAGTTAGTTAGGCCATTAATTAGTTAGCTTACCTTTACGGACACAACTGTCCGATTCGGTCTAACTCCTGATACCAGATCATCCAAGGCTGGACTGGAAATTGACTAATTATGAAGTTGAAGTCTATGGAAAGTGTGTCACATTTGCCAACCAGATCATTGACCACCTGACTAACGCATCCACCCCTATAGAGGAATCATAGTCAAACTGATGATCAGAAGGTTGCTTGATAAACACAGAACGGGAGGAAGAGGCTGAAGTGTAATGGCAGTGACAAAGAGAGCTTAAAGCAACCACGTCAGTGGAGCCAGAATTCCAGAACTCCTGAGCATCGATAGGCCCCCTAGTGTTTGCCCTATATCCGTCCTTTTACTGTTTGGCCAGCCTCTCTTCTCATATCACATTCTTTCTCCAGAAATCTGAATCTATTCAGTGGGGCAGCAGTCAAGTTTTGCATTCCTAGTCTCCAATCCATTCTATTTCTTTAGATCAAGATTTGCTCTCCTCTGTTGCTTTCCTTTCTTAATTTTCAAGGGCATCTCTCTGCTATCTTCAAGTTCAACTCAGAGGAGTTGATGGCATTTTTTTTTCTTCTCATTCACAGGAGCTCAGAGTAGATTCAGTGACTCTCATTGTCATGCACCGCACCGTGTAGGTAATTACTTCCTCGGGAACTCATTTGGTGCCACAAGCATGTGTTCACCTATTCAGGAATGTAGACAAAGAGCTCATTTAGAGGCCCTAAAACCTTATCAAATCCTGATTTATACAGGTAACCACATCAATAAACCCATCAAAATCCTGCTGGGTAGTGACAGTTGCTAAATAAAACTGAACGTGTCTTTCCTGACTGATTCTGACTTGGAATGTACGGCTCTTTTTCTGGCACCTTTTGGATTGTAGCACTTCTGTACTGGAGGCAGAGTGCTCAGCCCTGCTGACCACATCCCTTCTACGTTGTAAGCCTCTTACACCAGGATTATTGGGAGTTTTCAGTCCTTCTTCGTCCGTGTGGTTGATAACTTAGTGTAACACTGAACTGATCATCTATCAATTGCCTACTTCTTTTCATTATGTTAACCTGGGGCAGTTTAGGCTAATGGTTGCTCTTTGAAGAAATGTTTGCAAGGCAGAAAGGTTAATCCTTTAAATCCCTTTGAAGGATGGAAGAAAGAGAAATAATATTTTAAAAGCCAGATATCGTGTTATATGTTTTCCACATAAAGCATTTATTTTCCATGTTAAAGCACATACTATTTCACAGATGAAAGTTTAGGCTCAGATACATTAAGTTACTTGTTCAAGTTCTCACAGCCAGTAAGTGGGGAATGCAGGAATACAAACTCAAATCTACCTTACTCTACCGTCTTATCTCATTCTGTCACACCGTGTCACCTTCTTCCCATATTAGTTAGCTTGTAGGATTGGTAGGTCTTGAAGCTACTGATGCATTATCATGAAAAGCAATTTGGTATAGGATTTATTTTTGTTTTTAGGTTTCTTAAAGTCACCATCACATCCATAGCCGCATCAAGTGCTTTCTGGAATTAGTGATCGACAACATAAATAACTTGACGTTTCCATTATCTTCCCACAATCCTAACTTAGTAACCAAGTAATCCTAACAGTAACCAAGAAGCATCAGTCCCAGTCAACATTCAAATACTGCCACAGATATTCAGCAAGTACCTACTATGGGTCAACCACTGGTGCTGAGTTTTATAAAAGACTCTTGCAGTAGATGGACCCAATGGCCAAACACAGCTATACCATGCCCAAGGAGCCCGTTATATGGATGAACAAAACCAACTTTTAAAGATTTTGAAGGAAAAACATTTTTTAATCACTGAGATTTTTTAAATATGTAGAAATAGCAGCAAAGCACTAGTGTGTGTGATTAAAACTCTGTTAAATTCACAACTGATTCGCCCTCTATTCAGAGCAGCCGATGCCAAACCTGCCCAACCAAGAAGTCCTGTTTGGTAGTGAGTGCTCAAGCTTACCAAATCACCAACACTCAACAATTTCCAGTCAAAAGAGTGAAGCCGATCCTGGCGGTGACATTGGCACCTGATGGTATCTCCTCTGCTCTTCTTGAGAGCTTTCTTTCTGTCTGCTGGCATGCTCCCTGGGTGTGGTGGCTAGTAACACCTACAACATACGGGAATCTGAAATAATTTAGCTATGAAGTGGGGACACTGACTCGGAGGAAATTAGGAAGCTGTGTCTTCTATTAAATGCAATGGTAACCCTAATTCAGAAGGGGAATGGAACGTAAAATAAGGTTCGTAGAATGTTCATTTAACAAAAATAGTATCAAGACACTTATGATAAATGATGCATTGTACCAGGCACTGGGATACAAGAGTAAACAAAACAGACACTGCCTGTGCTCTCATAGGCCTTGATGTGTAGAGGGGCAAACAGACATTAAATAGTCACAGAGTGAGCTCAGCAATGAACATTTGCCAAGTATCATGAAGAATACTATAAAATGCAAAATTCTATAGGAGTATCTAATGAAGGCTCGCTGAGGTAATAGCCCATGAAACACGTCCAGGTCCTAATCTCCAGAACCTGTAATATGTTACCTTACATTGCCAAAGGGCCTTTGCAGGTGTGAATAAGTTAAGGATCTTGAGATAAACGGGTTATACTAGATTATACTGACGGGTTCAGTATAGTTGCAAGGAGCCTTAGAAGAGAAAGAAAGGCAGAAGGATATTTGCTAGAAGAGAAGGTTGGAGTGATATGACATGAGGACAACTCAACCTGCTACAATTGGCTTTGAAGATGGGGGAGGGCCATGAGCTAAGAAATGGGGGGGAGGGTGCTTGTTGAAGCTGAAAAAAGATAAGATAGTGTTTCCTCAGAGGCTCCAGAAGGAAGACTGCTAACCCCTTGATTTTAGTCCAATGAGACTGTTGTCAGACTTTTGACCTCAGATCTGTAAGATAATAAATTTCTGTCAGTCATTTTAAGACACTAAGTTTGTGAGCAGCCATAGAAAATGAATACAGTCCTAAACTTAATGCAGGGGGTGAGGGGTGATCAGAGAAAGCCTCTGAGGAATTTAATTGAGACTTCACAAGTACAATAAGTTGGAGTTAATCAGGTAGAGTGCCTGGTCCACTAATTCCTGTCCCTTCTCCCTCATGCCATACCCCACTGATGCCCATGGCTTCCTCGGGTGGCTGCTGTGTTTTCCTGAGGTAGCTGTTCCCGGAGGTCATATTTCTGACAGGCTCCACTGTGCCAGGGAGCTCTGATTAGGAGCAGAACCATAGACGGACAGATGCATATAATCTTAAAAAGTGCTACAGCCTTGACTAGTCCCAGGAAACAAGGAGAAGGAACTCAGTCCAACAGAGACCCTACAAAAAAGTTTCAGACTCTGTTCTGGATGGCCAGAAGAACCATTTGATTTGGCTGGCCCCTGTTCCTTGTCACAATGTCTCAGCGACGTAACTGCAGCAAGATACAGTCACAACTCTGGCTCTAGGAATAGCCAATGTTAGACATACAGTTGGCCTCTGGATTTAAAAATGGAATGGGCTCCTCCTCAGATCCTAATGGTAAGACTTCAGAGTAAATTTTATCTTAAATCTTAAAAGAGAAAAAGTCATAGATAGTTGAGGAGATAAAAACAAGTGGCACCAGACAAATGAGTTTGGCATAAACATTGCTAATGTATCATACAAACACCTTCAAAAATTCTTAAATATTCTGTAGCAAAAAATTCCTTGCAATTTCTAATAATTTGGAAGGGAGAGTTTCTTTAAATTTTTGTGGGTTTTTTTCAAATTATTGAAGTAATACTGATCTAGCACAAGTATGTGTTCTACTAAACAGACCCTCCAAATGCCTACCCAAAATTAAAGAAAGAATCCGACCCCACTCCAGAAAGGCCAAGGGAAACCTGAGATCTTGGTGAAGCGTGTCCTCATCAGACCTTTCAAAGCATGTGGCAATCATGCATAATGAAGGAGAATTCTGAAGTAGCTTCAACTGCCTATTGGTTTGAGAAGGTGACCTGCCAGTCCCTAGATATTTGGGTGGGAGACATTAATCAAGCATTCCTTTGTCAGTGTTAGTTAAATACAGTTAAATGATCCTATCTGCCAGGGCTGTTTAGACCTGTCAGAAGTAATCTGCCCCTTCTTGAGGATTGCCAAACAGGTTTTCGTCCCAAGTGACTCAGTCATTTATTCCTGTTTAAATGCAAATCTTCCTTACTTCTGTAAGTCCTGGCTCACCCTTAAAAACTCTGCATGGGGTAATATGCCACACTGCACAAAGTGCTGAGAATTGTTAGAGATTCTTCTCATTTCTCAGATTACTACAAAAGATGTAGCCGAATTTTCCTCCAGATTTGGGGAAAGTAGAAAGTAAATGGAAAACAGACCACTGAACAGCAACTAAGGATTCTCAAGTTCAATGTGAAGGGTGAGCTTGAATGACTCCTTATCCTTGTTTGCCCAGAACCTCTACCAGGAAAGCAGGCATTGTCCAGGCAACATGCAAAGAATAGGTCAAAAGCATAGCTTAAAATTTTCTGGTTTGTACCACACAATGAACATTTACAATCTAGAAGACAAAGATGAAATTCCCTCTCATATGGACAAATATTTTAAAATGTTGAACAAAGCACTGAAAGCTGTTCCCTTCATTGTCACGGGGGCACCATTTTCTTTTTAAGTTACCAAATGGGTTTGACTACATTTCCTCCTCTTCAGTGCCACAGTCCTTGCACAGCAGGACTACAGCAAGAGCTAGCGTCCTGGTTCCAGCAGCAGGAATTGCTAGCTTTCAACCCAGAACTGCCGTCTAGATGGAAGAGCCCTCACAATGTTCATACTCATGTACTTCACCCCATAATTTTTCTTCTAGGAATTTCTCCTACTGAACTGTTTGGCAATACCAAGGAAGATGTATGCGCAAAGATGTTCATCCTGGTTTTGTTTACAATAGAAAGAAAAAGTAAATGTAAATGAATACTCTTACATATTCAACAAAAAGTGGTTGGTTAAATTCACCATGGTGTATCCATAGAAAAAGAATATTCTGTAGCCATCAATAGCTGTTCATATGAAGTTTTAAGGACAAAAGAGATTTGTTTTTACTTATTCATACTTTTTTGTACTTCTTTCTAATCTTTGTACAAAAGAGTGGGATTTCTCTCGGTGATCAGGAGTCAGAAAAAACCTGAAGCTGACCATGAGAGTATTGATACATAGTGCACTGGACGAGGCTTCTCTTTTCAAAACAGGAAGGCGCGAGATTCAGTGTTTATTATTACCAAGAAATTACCAATGTTTTAGTTGACTATATTCTCTATGGTATACTCTACGACCCCATGACTATTCTGTGACAATGAATTTGTACTTCTTAATCCCTTTACCTTTTTCACCCATTCCCTCCAACTGCTCCCCCGGCAACTGTCAAAACATTCTCTGTGTCTGTGATTCTGTTTTTGTTCTGTTTGTTTATTTTGTTTTTTTTTAATTCAGTTGTTTATAGATATGTATTTATTGCTATTTTATTATTCATCTTTTTTATGTTTTAAAGAAGACCCTTCAGCATTGCATATAATACTGGTTTGGTGTTTGCAAACTCCTTTAGCTTTCTTTGATCTGGGAAGCTCTTTATCTGCCCTTCTACTTTAAATGATAGCTTTGCTAGGTAGAATAATCTTGGTTGTACATCCTTGCTTTTCATCACTTTGAATATTTCTTGCCAATCCCTTCTGGCCTGCAAAGTTTCTTTTGAAAAATCAGCTGACAGTCTTTATCACTCAGTCAAATATCTTTTATACCTGGCTACCTTTAAGAAGCATTTGCTTCTCATTTTCTTCTTCCTGTTTGCTGTTGGAAAAAGCTGATTATCAATTTGTGTTACCCTGTTGGAAAAAAAGATGCTCTATAACTATGTCATTAAGCGTGTTCTTTATTTCATGGGTCAACTTGCACTGGAAGAGTCCTTCTCGTTAGTTAGAGTTTATACATATGAAAGGGAAATTTGTATTCATATACTCACAAAAGTGCCATCGAGTTGAGAATCTTATTTCATAAACACACTTTTCTTTGTACTGCAGTGTTTGTCATACCTTTCTTAATAAATTATAAGCTTGTCTTTGAAATGTTCATATTGTCTAAAACAAGATTTTGAGTTGTATGTTTCAATAAATCCTGCCGAACAAATAAACAAAGACCCTATATCAGTGAGTTTCCATCTTTCGGGGGGCCTCAAAAAAGTGTTGCTTAAATTCATCTTATGCTGCACCCCAGTATTTCAAATAAGTCAAAGAGGAGCTGCTATGATCGAAGTGAAGCTGGGGACGGACCAAAGCCTAGAGTGACCATGTAATTTATCCTGCAAACTGGGACCTTCCTGGGAATGAAAGGAGACATTATTAATAATTTCACTGGGGCAATGTATTTTACAAATCATTCTTTTTCTGCTTTAGGAAGATCACAAGTTCAAATTGAACAAAAGCAGTAAAGAAAATCACTGGAAAGTGGCTACATAAAGTGGAAACTCCAGCAGAAGTAGTAGGAAAAAGATACAGTAACTGAAGTCCAGAGTCAAATACTAAATTCGACAAAAATATATCTGCAAAAACATAGACAGTGGATTAATCTGATCGTTTTAGAAAGTGTTTTCACAATACAATGTGAAAAAGATAAACGTCTCCAAACTGAATCAACTAAAGAATAGCTGATTAGGCAGCTTATAGGGAGAAAAATATAAAATATACAAATTATAATAATCAATCAAATTACAAAAAAATTCTTATTCACAGTTAAAGGAATGTAAATCAACACAAAAAATGTACTTAACTAATAAATGTTAAAGTGTGAGGATACCTATATTAATTAGCTTATAGGGAACAATTCATTCTTAATGCTGATAATAGACGTGTTAATAGGTGAAAAGTCTTTAGAAGGTCATTAGGCAATATTAAATTAAATGAAATGAAAGCACATATTGTCTTAGACCTGGCAATTACACAGCTAGAAGTTGACTTGTGTTTGCAAAAGCAAACATGTACACAAGCAACATGAACCATGGTGTATCACAGCAAGAAGATACCTGGAAGCAATCTAAATGTCTATCGTTTAAGAAACGGTTAAATAGATTTACAGACTAAGAAATGCATATGATAGAAGAATGTGCAGCCAATAAAATAAAAGCCAGTAGTCCTGCATGTTCTGATAAAGAAAAATCTTAGTCATATTGTTATGGGAAACAACAAAAGCAGGGTCAGAACACTGCATATAATACAGCTTTTATTCTGTTCATTGTTAGGAGGCTACTTACAGGTGTTATGTATATACGAGTGCTTTCAGGTTACACCAGAGGCCATGACCACTGCTTGTGTTTGTTAGAAGGACTGAGTAGAGAGGTGGGGGAGGAGGTGTCTTTTATTCTGTTTTGTATCTTTCTGCCTTGTTTAAAGTTTTTAAATATGTTCATGTGCTCCCATTATAAATCTTTAAAATGTCAACAGAGATTATCTGTGTGATTGGATTATCATAATAAATATTATGAAAGGTGGAGAAATCTATGTGTGGGGAAAGCAAATAGGAAGCCCAAGTTGAAAGATATCCCCAGCTTATAAAATCATACTACCTAGCTATGAAAGAGTTTGAAATGTATAGCTCTTCCTTTGCAAAATATTTAGTATTTGGGCCATCCACTCACCCGAATGCTTATAACAATATTAAATTACAAAGGATGCCATCCCTGGCTCTTGAGTAAGAGTGAGAGAAATATATATATGCATTGGTTGTGGGAGCAGAGAATGCATCGATGGTGGATGTCAGCGTACTAAAAAAAGGAGCCCCATTTTCGTTCCTGGCCCTTGGGAAAAGGGAGAGGCCATGCTTTCCTGCAGCCTTCCCTGATATCCTTCTCTTATAGGATAAAAGCTTTGTATCAATATCAATGCTTTGATATATCAATGCTTTGACATGCTACACTCTTTATAAAAGGTTCATGGTTGGATCAAGGTAAACTTAGAACTGGAAATAGAGACCTTCCCCACGTACACAGTGAGGGTCTTCTAGGAACCTGCAGGAAGATCAGTGCCCTCCCAGAAGACAGTGTAGACCACCAGCAGGTCTATGGTATTCTCTTCTCAGTCAGTTCAGGTACCAAATGCAGGAGGGAGGAAAGCAGACATCATGGCACTAAAGGGTAAAACTAAAGGGACTGCCACTCTTTTATATGTCCAGTTCTCTCTCCGCTAGCCCAGTAAATATACGGGTTATCATAGGGGTCTTGTTATGCTTCTGGTTAATTTTCCAACCTAATATTTTTGCAAAAGCAAAATGCTTGTATCTATAATAACTTTCTACAAAGTCTCATTCTCACCCATTATTTCTTTAACAAATAAAAGTTCCTCAGCTATCTAAAAATGGATCTATTGTTCCACAAAATAAATATTAACTAATAGTCATTAGGCATCTATGACTGCCCAGCACCATGACAGGTGCGTTATGTAAAACTGCCCTGCAGAATAGGTAATATTACACCCACTTTACAGATGAGGAAACTGAGGCTCAGAAGGGCTGAACAATTTGCACATGTTCATATGGCTAGTTAGTGGCCAAATACTGAGTTTAAATGTATTATGGATAATATAGATTGTCTCAAAGTTAAAGTGAATGAAGATGAATTTTCCATAAGAGTTTGGCTTCTCTCATCATCGCACCTATCTTCTTATCATCTTTGTAAATAAAAGACTAGATTCTACACAATCAGGTGAATGGGAAACTTTAAGAAGAGAACTCAACTGAAATTTCATTCAGCACATAGAACTTCCTGCACTGATGAAATGTCTTATGTCTGTGCTGTGCAATCGGGGAGCACCCCCGTGGCTGCAGATCCCTTGCTAGGTGTCTCCTGTGCTTGAGAAACTAAATTTGTAATTTTATCTATTTTAGTTCATTTAAATTTAAATTTAAATAGACACTGGACTAGAACACCACAGTTCTAGCCAAAGTCATTCAAGAAACATTTCTTGGTAAATGGAATCAAAAGGAGAGGAAGTTGAGGAAGAAGTAATGATATAAAAATCAAGAAATGGTTAGAGCTGGAAAAAACCTTTAAGAGACCATCTCATCCAACCCACTCGTTTTACACAGATGAGTAAAGTGTGACCCAGAGAGATGAAAAGCAATTCGCTAAGGTCACACAAGCTAGTAAGGGACCAGATATAAATCCCACCTTTTAATGAATGCTATGCCTAGCAGTGGCATTAAACAACTGCATAGAATTGAGTTAAACTAGGGAACATAATAAAATATTTTTTGTACTCTTTTTGAAGTCTGTATGAGGCTAGGGACACGTGATAAACCGTCAGCCAGAATGCATTCTCCTTGCCTCTATACCAGTAAGAAATAAGGTAAAAATCCCACAAGGCAAGGGACATAAGTATAAAACTAACCGGCTAGTCAATTCCGTGGCCTCCTGTTAGGGAAACGCCAGGCACCTTGGAATTGCGTTCTGATGTCCCAATTCTGTTACCAAAAAAATCTGACTCCAAATTATAATATTCTCTAAACTATGCCCTCCTTCCCAACCTATACCCCCAAATGGGGAGAGTCCTGTATACCTCCCTCACAGAGAAGCTCTTCTATTTAATTAGGTTAATAGGTTACAGATAGGTTAATTGGGTTAAATCCTGGGCAGAGTGAAAGTGCTTTCTAATTGCTGCTGCCACGGCATTACCTGGAGCTGAGTCGGATCTTCAGTGCCCCCTGGTCTATGTCCTGCTCCTCAGAGGCAATTTTAAACATGGTACATGGTAGTGACATGCACACAGGACACTATCATTCCCCTAAACTCTTTGACAAAGGCATTTTGGAAAAAAAAACTATTTTCTGCTTTATAAATGATTTCTTCCAGGTTTCCAGTGAAACAACTCATTAAAAAAATTTTTTTTGACAAATGAAAGGGGAAAAAAATGCCTTTTCAAATCCAGGGCACTTGAAAGTTTCATTTTCCTGTTTTAATTTGCTTCGGCGTTTCCAGGGAATAATAATAGTTTTTTAATGCCAAAGGTGGCTTTCATCACTCAAAGCCCTCTAATTTCCTCCCATACTGTAAGTAATGTGTTAATAGTTCCAAAATGAAATATTACCTAAAACACAACTTGGTAATTTTCCTCAGAGTTCAAAGTTATTTGAAAAAGAAGCATCGCCTTTTACAAATATTTACTTTGCCACAACGGAAGACACTGCAAATTATCTGCAATAGCTTCCATTCTATTCTTTTTTGTGCCATCTTTGAATCCTCTGTTGGGGAAAAATAAGTGAATGGGCAAAAACAAAAACACTTCCCCCTTCCCTTTCATTTTACAATATCGGGTTCGATGGAAGGACCTGAACTCTACCTTTAAAATTAGATAATGTCATATATATGTATTATAAATCTCTCTCTCTCTCTCTCTCTCTCTCTCTCTCTATAATATATATATATATATATATAGAGAGAGAGAGAGCTTAGTATTTGTGGTCTCATTATAGAATACACACACCAAAGAAAGGATGTGCACAGAGGCCATAGAGAATTTAAAAGATTTATTTATGATGTATTACTGTAATTTTTAATTTAGACATGCAAATTTTTTAATTTGCACCGACTGCTTTGCCTTAATGGTTTTGATTAATACTTGGAGGTAGTGTTTGTGAAAGAGATTTATACTGTGATTCATCTGCAAAATAATCAAATCATTACCAGCTAATGACAAAGCTGTGAAAAATGATATAGATATTGTGTAACTTCCAGCTATGGCTGAGCACGTGGAGGTACCCAATCCTTCCAGCAAATGTGGACTTGTGTTAATAACTGCTGGGAAGTTCGCTCTAGGTCCACTCTAATTTGGCAACAAAAAACATTGATCTTAATAAAGCTGTCTGATAAAAGGAGCAGTGATTAACATCCCGAACCCTCTATTCTGCAACTCATGCCAAAGTCCCTTTTTTTTTTCCAGGAATGAAATTCCACTGCACTTCCTGCTTATCACTCCATCTCACCTCAGCCCTCTGTGGGTCTCCAGATAAGGCCGCAGACAGTCTGGGGAAGGGAGGTTGGGGAGAGCAGTGCCTGGTGGCTGCAGGTGGCAGTTAGTCGCCCAGGGAGAAAAACTCAGCACAGTGAGTTTTCTGAGTCTGAACCCCTTCCAGAGCCAACGCACATTCCTTCCAGAATTCAGAGGCACCTCCTTCTCTAGTGGGTTCTTCCTGCTTGGATTCCACCATTTAGGGCTGAGTGACTCTTGCTTTTTTTGCTAATCCTGACGGAATCAGTGAAGGTAGAGGAGAAAACTCCAGAGCCTGTCTGGAGTCAGCAGAATGCACTCTCAGATGGTATCAGGAAACAGAAGAGGGCAGGAAGCAGAAACCCACAGATAATCCCCAAATCTCATTACAAGTTCCCTTGCCACGTCACCCGCCCCGGTGGCTAACTTGAGCCAAATGGCAGATTTGGATTTTACCTTCTTTCTGGCTGCTCTTTTCCAACCAAATAATAACAATTAATGTTTCTCAAGGTCTTACTGGGAGCCAGACGTGATATTAAGGCATTCCACACCCACATTTTCATGAATCCTCCCCACAAACCTATGAAGTAGGTATTCTTAGTAGTATTATTCCCATTTTACAGATAAGTACATTTTATAGTTAAGTAGCTCTCCCAGAGAAAAGCTGGCATGGGATGAAAGTAAGACTTCCTCTAGTTTATTCAAGCCCCATGAACCCCACCCATCAAGACCTCGTCGTACTAAAAAATGAAAATCAACAAAATGAAGGTAGTCAGAAAGGAGGTGGGTTGAGACAGAAGAAGAGGTTAAATTTTTTTGATAAAAAATGTAAAAAGCTTGGGACCAGCCACTGTTAATACTGAAGCAAACATATTTTAACTCATTATCGAGAAATTCAGCTCCTCTATTATTTCGGTTCTCACAAAGGAAAAACCCAGTGAGCTGATAATCATTAATATTTCATTGAAAACCAATCCATATTTTCTGTGACGGTGACATGGACACTCCACTTCATCAGGAAGCCATTTTACAAAATTAGAAAAAGCAAGGCACCATTCTGGAAAGCTCAAGCCGAGACTATTTATCATTATTATTTATTACTTATTGGGTACCAACTGGGTCTCCATTGCGGAGAGGGAGCTGCAAAAGCCTCGTGCAGAGGCAGATGGTCCCTGTTCACTGGGTTTCCCTTCCAGTTCCGATTGCGTGGCTACAATGGGCCCTTGTCTGTAATTACTGGTAATGTGACTGCCGTGGAACCACAAAAGGAAGATCAGAACTTTCTATCACTTTTCTAGACAGAAAGACAAATGAGAAGGGAAGCAATAAGTGTAATTAATTTCAACCAGAGCTGGAAGAGGAAAACTTTCAGCTGTGGTACCATAACACGGCATTTGTCAGGAGGGCTTCTCTCCTAACAGAGCCAGACCCACTGATTCATAGATCTGCAATAGGCTGCCGTTTCCAAAAGAACCAGAAGAGAGATGTAAACGTAACGTGGATTTCACAGCATTGTTCAGGTTCAGAGTATCTGTCAGAGAAATAAGCATGGGATTTAATTCTATTCGTGGCCCAGGAAAAGCAGGAGGAGTTAAGCCAAAGGGCAGAGTTCAAAGTAAAGTTAAAATTCAAGCCATTCGGCGTGAGCCCAGAGAACAAGCCTTTGGACACATGGGCCTCTTGTGTGATTCAACCCACAACATAGAACAAGACTGAGGCTAAAGTGCTGAAGGAGAGGGGAATACACTCTCAAAGGTAAACTTGCATTCAAGTCGTCATGACTTAGCTGAATAATTCCCTCTAATGCTTAGACAAATACTGCTGCTAAATACTTGGGAATTAAATCGCATCTCCACCCCTCTGCTTTCGGGAGCTTCTAAAGACTGGACTGAGCTAGCTGTAGGGAAAATTAAATTCAAAATGTACTCATCATGATCACTTCAGAGAAGGGATATGCTCCCTATCTGTCTATATGTGAGAAAAGAGACTATGCTCGACTCTAACCAACCTCAGATAATTTTGAAGAAGGCAAGAGACCACATTATTGAATACAGGTTTCAGTAGTTCTGCTTTTGCTGCCAAATGATCACAAATATTCTGGAATTCCATTCCCGTCCAGTTTCCTTAGCCTTCCTCCTCCAATAATTAGAGCCTTGGTCTTTGCAAAGTACATCAGCTGTCTTGTTCATAGTTGTCGTCTTTTTCCTACTTCTGTCAACTCTCAGGTAACATTCTACAACTCTTCACATTTACCTAAAGTCATGCATGAGAACTTTCTGAGATCATGGAAATGTTCTATATCTATACTTTCCAGTATGGTAACCACAAGCCACATGTGGCTAGTGCTGAAAAAATAAACTTTTAATTTTATTTAATTTTAATCAATTTAAATTTAAATAGCCATATATGCTTAATGACTATCATACTGGGCAGCGCAGTTCTATAGAGAGCAATGTAGGTTTTAGTGAAGATGTGTTAACATAAATGGAAAAGTTTGTACTGCACATGCCACAAAATCCTCTTCCCCAGACTCTCTTGCAGCTATGGGAGGCCACATTACACAGTTTTGGCCAATAAAAGGAGAGCTGAAAGTTACTGGATATGAGGGATATACAGAATCAATTTTCCTATTTGCCTCTTTTTCTTTTCTTCTGCCTAAGGTATGTACATAATACCTGCTCATGTAGCAACCCCCTCAAGGGCAAATGCCATTCATCAATGTTGGCACAGAAGAAAGTTGGTTAGGAGCTAGGACTTGAAAAACTTCCTCAAGCCATTGCACTAGTCCTGGACCATCAACCAGTGGATTTCATGAGCAAGAGATGAGTAAAGCCCTTATTTGTTTAAATTACTCTTTGCCTCTTTTTCTATGCTTAGAGCCAAATGCACTAATCCTAATTCATAAAACTAGATCCCATTATAAAGGTTTAGCACTAAATGAATATCTTGCTGTCTACAGAACTGTGTAAAATCCAATTTTAATAGCAGTGCTTTTCCACTGCAAGTACCCAACCTCAGTCTTCTCCTTGGGGCCAGCCCAGGTAGTAATGTGAGTAGTAAATTGATTTTACCAAACTGTCCACCTCCTCCCCTGTGTTCTGTTTTTCCACGTTCTTGTCTGTATCTAGTTTTTTCTACCTTTCTTCTCTCCGCTCAGCTGCGTGTCTGCTATCATTCATTGCTCTCATGATACCTCCTTAAAATTGGGGAATGGAGGAAGGCTAAGCATTGTCATAGGCTAAAAGGATTTCAGTCACAAGGAAGAGAGATGAAGGTATTTGGATATTATAAGGGTGTTTTCTTCCATTAAAATGTTTTTGGTGAGTAATTTTCTACCATGTGCATAGGAAAAGGCTTTCCTGGGTCTCGCTTCTGAGATCTTGTTCACACTTCCTTTTCCTTTCCAATGACTCTTAGTTGGACATGTAGCATTTACGAACTCCTCTTCACTTGGCATTTACATGCATGTTGTTTCTTTTCATCCTCAGAACAACCCAAGGAAGTGAACCTTGGGAAAACAGTTGGGACAAGGGTGGCCTTTTGACAGTTTTTCAAATCTATATACTGTATAGATGCCTCTCCACTAAGTTTTTTGAAAATTCTTTATCTGGTGTATATGACAACTGAGCCTATTATTTCCATTTTACAGATGTGGACAATGAGGCTCAAAGAATAGAAGTACTTTGTCATAATAAGTGGCGGTGGCAGGATCTCTTGTTGCAAGTCAGGGTTTTGATGGTGAAACAAACAGGACACTTGTGGTTGGTTTATTCTCCCACATGATCCTATCTGATGCCAGCCTCTGAAGACAAGGAGTCAGTTTTCCTCCTCACAGTAGTTCTATTGGAGATAAAAGGGGAAAAGAGAAAACTGGAGAGAAGCCCTTAATGATGAGAAAAGTCAGGAAGCCCCACTCTCTGCCCCTGCCCAAATTCTGACAGGAAGAACTTAACTTCTGCATCCCCCAGGATGGCAAAGGTGTTAATGTTTCCTGTCCTCACAGGGAAGTTGTGAGGATTAACTCTTGTTTAGAAGCAGTTTGTGATCTGGTGATGAAAGATCCTCTGTGTTCTTTGGTCCCCCTACTTCCTCCTCCCACAGATGTGACTCATGAAAAGTAGATGACAAGGAGTAGGGTGGAGAGAAAAGTGAAGACAGACAGCTGGGAATGAGTTGAAAACAGAATAGGATAGAAAAGGAAGGGCAGGGACAATGGTTCCAAAATTCATAGAACGTGACCATGAACCACTAGAAGATGTTGAACTAATACCCTGTTCCTCCAGATTCTCAAAAACGTAACAGGGGTTTCCTGCACCATCCCATCCCTAAGAGGAAAATCAAATGTTAACTGTTGAAAGACTTTTCAGGGATTGAGTTAAGGTAAAGTCCTCCCTCCTGCTTTGTCCAGTCTTCTGCTCCTTGGTATATCTTCTCCCACAGAGGTGAAGAAGGACAGGTCACTCAGTCCTAGGTCACTTAGACATTTGGACTCAGATATATCCCCATAGAACATACTTCTTACAAAAGCTTTCAGAAAGTTGTAGGCTTCTCAATATTCTTTCTCCCCTTTTCTTTGTTTGCTATAATGTCTGATTTCCCCTTTTTCTCTTTTCCCAGTTTAAAAGGATGAATGCGAAAACATAAGGGCAAACCCTTTTCAGGGTCAACTCAGCATTAGAGCATCTTAAAGTCATGGTTAAGGAAAAAATTCAAGGGTGAAACTGGAAAGGGAGACACCCTGAGGGACAAACATGGCCTTTGAGGGCTTTTCAAATCTACATATTCTATTAATAGCTCTTCAGTAAATTTGTAGAACATTTCTCCTCTTGTGTGTATGCCAATTGCATCTCTATCCCCAACAGAGAACTGTTACCCTGCAGTCATAGACTATGAAACAAATATCTACCTTCTCAGAAAATATGAAAAGGAGGGAGGAAAGAACGGGTTTATTTTCTCTGACCACAATATGACAGATTTCATCTCCAGGAGCTACGGGGGACTAGATTCATTTTTACTGTGATCTTTCAACCCATTTGAGTTAATCATTCAACAAACATTCACCAGAGATCTTCTATGTGCTGGTATACATGAGATGCTCAAAAAATACCCATGAATTAAGGAGCCATGGGGCAGAGAAGAAACATCTTTTTCTTTGATTCAGAAAAAGATGCGCATGGTCAGTTTATGGAGGAAATAGTTTATGAGGCTAAAGCTTTAAGAAGAAAAAACAGGAAGCCAAAGCAGAGGCACCATTCCCATTGGGATGAAGAGGGCACACTCCAGGCTTTCTTCAGGAACCCTGTGTACTGTCGCTCAGTCTGTGCATTGCACTAAGGGACTGGCTAGGCATGAGTGAGGATCAGAATTCGGCTCCCTCCGCTTGCTAAACTGAGAGCCAGTGGGCCACATCTGTCTGGATGTGAGGCTTTTCACTAATTCACACGAAGACAGTGTATTTTGTTGTGACCTTATTTTCCTAGCTCAATGGAAGTCCCCACTTTAGTTTGACTCTTCATCTCTACTCATGATGATCCTGCATGTCCCAGAAGAACAGAGAATCATTGCAATAGAGCTCTCAATGGGTGGACTAAATAAAATGTTGTATTATTGATTTCTGAGCACTAAACTATCCAGAGGTGTTGTCGGCGTCTATCTAATAGAACTGCCAAAAAAAAAGCATTTAATTTTTCCATCTAAAACACACCCAGAAAGTTGAACAAATTTCATCAAAATGTTTAAGTGCCAAGAAGGATTCCAATCTAATAAAACGTTAAGGCCTTGCGTTGTCTATATTGCACGTGCAGCAGACCTCCATTAACGACACACTCGAAAGCTTGTTTTTGATTCTTTTGCATAAAATCGCCGTTTTAAGTTCTGCAGGGAAACCTTTTGGAAGAGTCTCTTCGTAAATAAAGCAACCACTTTCTTAAAATAAAGTGGGCCAGGAATGTGTGGCTCCTTCAGGGTCTGAGAGGCATCTTCGCTGATCCAGTGCTGAGGAGGCCTGCACAGTCAGCTGTTGTAACAGAATCTGTTGGTGTCTGCCGGCACGCTGAGTGACAGCAGTGTGTAATCAAAGACACGCACAGAAACACATCAGACGGCAAGAACACACAAATAAGCGGCAGAATGGGAGTATTTTGGAACCTAAATGGACCTTGGCACAAAACACTGCGAAAGTGACATTTTGCAGAGCCTGATCATTTTTACTTGTTGCATTTGGAATCTAGAAAAGAAGGAGTAAGAAAGAGGGTGGGAGAAAGGCTAATTTTTATGGAGCACGTCCTCTGCTTCAGGTGCAAAGGGCTTTGCATACATTGAGGGATCTAATCTTCATATTCACAATACCATATTAGGTGTATTATCCCTATCTACAGATGGGAAAGCCAAATCTTAAGAAGTGAAACAGCCAGCCCAAAGCCTCACTGCTAATACGTGATGAACCCAGAAATAAAATCCAGGTCTGCTAGTGTCTGGAGGCCACCCTCCCACTTCCTCTATTCCCACACGGGCGGAAATCGTGGGACACTTCCTTCTGCCTCAGTCCTACCTGCTCTCCTCATCCAGTGGTTTCTAATTGTGCTAGAATAGCTGTACTTTGGCAAGTGCCCTTCACCTTGTCTGCCTCGAGAACAAGAGGACAAATCCATCTTATTATTCCTATGGAAAGCTAGGCTGGGATTAATTGGACAACCTAAAAGCTCATTGTTCTAATCAAGTTTTGTGGGCAGTATGACCAGTTAGAAAGTTCAAGAGCATGATCAGCCTCCCAGGTATCTGCCCTGGCAGCTGTCTCAGCAGGATCTTCTCCAAGTTCCCATTAGGTGAGAGACTGAGAGACAAGCTACTAGCACGTGTAACACCTGAAGTTCCCAAATGTATTCATCAGTAATGAAAGCCAGGTTACTCCCTCTGAGCAAGGGAGAAGATTTACAAGAAAGCAAGAGATGTTCTCTGAGGGAGCAAACCCATTTTATGTAAATCTGAAAGATCAGTTAGAGTTCCCAGAATTCACCCCCAGAGTGTGCCCCTAAAGTCACCGAGTGAGGGACTGTGAGAAACAGTGTGAATGGACTCAAAACAAAACAAGACTCACCTGATTACAAGTTTCATTATGAACCTCGGGTTTTTTAGAGCTGGTGACATCACATTGCTTTGAAACGTTGGAAAGGGAGGGGGGTGGCTAGCCTCTGTGCTTCACGTACACGTGAACTTGGCATGTCTTGCAGGCCTCCCCACTGACATCACACAAAACCAGACCTCATTAGTTTTATAGGCCACCCTGCCCGTCTTCACCTTCAGAGGTGGTTAGACCAAAGATGGGTTTTTGTTATTTTTTTAAAGGCGGCTTCAGCTACCACATGGTAACATAACCATTGTCAGTAAATGTCACCAGTCGGAAGCTATCAGTGGTCAGAAGGAAGCTCTGAGACCCATCCCACCTCTATCTCTAAAGTACGATCTGAATTTAGGACATACAAGAGCTTGGCTGCACAAAGCACAGTCCACGGACAAGCAGAAGGGGCTACCACCGGCAGCTTGCCAAAAACGCAGAACCCGGAGTTCCATCCCAGCCCTGGTGGCTCAGAATCTGCACTTTTTACAAGATCCCCAGATGACTTGTATACACATTAAAGTTTGAAAGGTGCTGATAAATAGACGAGTGGTTTTCTCAGTGTCTCCCCAGGACCAGCAACATCAGCATCACCAGCAACTTGTTATAATGCAGCATCTCAGGCTTACTGAATCTGAATTTCTATCTTAATGAATCCTCCGGTGATCTGTACCCCATGAAAGTTGGGGAAGCATCATTTTAGGGGCAGGCAAACCTGGGTTTTCATTTTGGCACAACCATTTACAAGGTGCATGCTTTTAGGCAAAGAACGTTAAGTTTCAGAGTTTCAGTAAAATAAAGCTAATAGATTCTTTTCTCAGGAAATTTGAAGGGATTAAATTAGGTCATGGAGGTAAAGCTCTTACCATAAGGCTAATGTATATTAAGCTCTTAATAAATAATTGTTTTTAGCTTTCACTGTTTGTTCCTCTTCCTCTTGTCCATCATCCTCTGCCCTGGGGATATTTCCATGAGGTTTTCCTGGGTCCCTTCCAGCTTAACATGCTCTGATTTGACAATCAGTTCCTTTTTCTTAAAACTGCTGAGGAGCCACTGAACCAAACCCTATAACTATAGGGATTAACAATTAGTTCCTCTTCTCTGTCCAACTCTCTTCCCTTGCTGAGTTTGGTCTTGTCTCTAATAAAGAATGGAAGCAGCAGGAGGACAGAGAGGAGAGCCCATCTCTTAAGCACTTTCCATGTGTAAGTTCAGACACTAACACAAGGGGGAACAAAGCAGTGAGACCCTACCCTTGTGGCTTTTGCTTATTTAACCAGGGAGATCAACGAAGAAAAATATGATTGCAATTGAAATTGTAGTAAGTATTGTGAAGTATAGTGAATAAGGGCCGCATGAGCAGGAATAGAAGGATAATAACATTTAGATGGTAAAGACAGTGGTAGGAAGGTAAAGCTGGAGAGACGGCCTCTTAGAGAGAAAGACATGCAACTGAGACTTGAAAAGGGAGTATGGGAGTTAATCAGGAGAAAGAGAACCCCAGGTGTCAACAACTGCACATGCAGAAAGTGCTTGGAGAAGTCAAAGAACCAGAAAGGAGGGAGGTACGACTGGACCCCAGTCAGCAAAGGAGCCAGTTCCTGGAGAGGCTGGGGAGGTAGGTGAAGACAGATCTGGCCTCCAGGGCAATTGGTTTTTCCATAATTTAGGGAGAATGAGGCAAGACACTGCCTTAGTAAGCTCATGGACATAGGTACCTAAAGCAAATCCCACTACTAACTGCATCCATGCATGAGCTCCTGGCACCTGGAGGGGTCTCAGTAACATGTGTAATTAAGCACAAATAAATAAATAAACAAATGGATGAGACATGCCATGCAGAGAATGAATGGTAGTGAAAATTATAACCAGGAAAAGTAACCTGGGAAAGAATGCAAGGAGAGTATCACTTCTCCAAATGCCCCTTCTCTCTTCTGCATTTAGTATTTTTCATGTTCGGCTGGATTTTCTTATCCACATACAAATTTGCTGTCATCTCCTGTCTTCAAAAATATCCTTGTGTGGCCTCCACATTCCATTGCAGTTACTACTCAATTCTCTAGTATCCTTAACAGCAAAAGAGTGAGCTGTCAATTCTTATCTCCACTTCTTCTCTTCTCATTTTCTCTATTAAAAATAGAACACATTCCCTGGCTGGTGTGGCTCAGTGGAGTGAGTGCCAGCCTTTGAATAAAAAAAAAAAAGTTGCAGATTCAATTCCTAGTCAGGGCACATGCCTGGCTTATAGTCTGGGCCCCTAGTTGGGGGCATACCAGAGGCAAACAATTGATGTATTTTCTCTAGCACATTGATGTTTCTCTCCCTCTACTTCTCCCTCTCTTCCCCCCTCTCTAAGAAGTAAATAAATAAAATCTTTTAAAAAATAAAACACATGCCCTGACCTGTGTGGCTTAGTTGGTTGCTCCTCATCCTGCAAAGCAAAAGGTCACTGGTTTGATTCCTAGTCAGGGCACATGCCCAGGTTGCAGCTTCAATCCCTGGTCAGGGTGCGTACAAGAGGCAACCAATCGATGTTTCTCTTTCATATTAATATCTCTCTCCCACTCTTTCTCCCTTCCCCCCTCTCTAAAAAAAAGAATGATAATAATATTGTTACACTAAAGAATATAAGTAATATATATGTAGATCAGAAAGCTTAATGATAAGCATGGATGCCCCATGAGTGTTCCATCCAAGTCAACTGTTAAAACCTTACTAATTCCATTGAAGCTATATGTATATTATTCTTCTGGCTCCACTAACCTATGCAATAGGTTAACCCTGAATTTTGTATATATCATTCCCTTTCTTTTGTACATAGTTTTGTCACAAATGCTTATAACTCTGAACAGCATATACTGAGTCTGGCAGAAGCAAGGCCTGCTTGAGTGTGGTTGGTAGGGTAATAACATGGATATAATAATTTATAGTTGTAATTTGAACACTTCACCTAAAATGTTATATGGTGTGCTTGAGTGTGGCATTGTTATGTTACAGAATTACATGCTTATAATGTTGAGCCCTGGCTGGTGTGGCTCAGTGGATTGAGCACTGGCCTATGAACCAAAGGGTTGCTGTTTGAATTTTCATCAGGGCACATGCCTGGGTTGTGGGCCAGGTCCCCAGTAGGGGATGTGCAAGAGGCAACTACACATTGATGTTTCCCTCTCTTTCTTCTTCCTTTCCCCTCTATCTAAAAATAAATAAATAAAATATTCTTAAAAATAATTACATGCTTATGATTTTTAATAGAAGATTTTGTAGTTGAAAAGGGGCATTATTTGTGCCGGACCCCTGTATTTAACTTTATCTGACTTTCTGTACTTTATAAAAATGGAAAACCAATCACACAGAATCAATTCCAAATAAAATCGGCAATGTCAAAATATTTAAATTTTTAGAAGAAAACAGAACAATAGCTTTATAACTTTCAGGTAAGAAATGACGTTTTAAACAAGACACAAAAACACTAATAATTTTTTTAAAAAGACTCCTTTCCTCTATATGCATAAACCTTCCACTCCCTTCCAGAAGTCGCTATCCCAAGCATTTGAACCCCTGGTGACACTTCCTTTGAGTTAAATGCAACCTTAACACTATGGAATCCCTTTAAAACACAACTATTCTGCAAGAATTGGTAGTATAACAAGCCTCTGCTGTACATTGGGTTTTCTGGGAAGCAGACTATAAGATTAGAATTTTACTGAAGAGGGCTCTTAGGATCAACAATTGTGGGGGAAGTGAAGGAAGCAGGATTGGACAGGGAGAAATTGAGCTGCAACACAATCTCGGTGGAGGCCTCAGACAATGCCACAGGGTTCCAAAGTTGGGACGCCCTTCAGGGTTATTCTAAATTGCAGCACACAGGCCTTTAAACCCTAATCCATCAGTCATTGAACGTAGTTGACCTTGGGCAAGATGGCTGATTTCAGCCAAAGCAATTCCTTTAGGGGTCTGACATTTGGGAGATGTACTTCCAGCAGCTGGGGGTTTAAATTTTCATTTCTGAAAGGAAGTCTGGGTGGCATATCACAGCATCCACCAAAGTCCCTCATATCTTAGGCTGACTGAGATATCAGATGCCTTCTTCATCCTGGGATACCTCGTGGTACAAGAACATTAGGTATGGCTGTACTGATAAGGGAATGAAGAAAGCAAGTTGGTATGGGGAGAGGTGGGAAGAGAACGCCTGCCGGCCACGGGTGTTAGGTCAGGGCGGTGCAGTGCGCCAGCTTCTCTACAGCTCCAACACGTTTTCCAGGATTCACCTTGATCCTTGCTTTTAATTAGCAGTGAATTACTCAACTACAAACTGATTATGTTCTCAGAGAACCAGTCCCGTGGGAGAAACTATGCACCCCCTGTCCACCCACCCACCAAAAAGTCCACTTTGATAAACTTACTCAGAATTTCGCAATCAGAAAATCTAGAAAGAAACTATTTTCATTTCAGCATGAATAAAAGTGTTGAATCATCTTGAAAAATAAAATTTTATACTTTGAATTCACAAGTGAGAAATGGTACTGAGCCAGGAGGAGTAACCTAAACCTTTCTAGGTCTTCGGCTCTTTAATCTCTTAATTAGAGCCATGCCTCAAATGAAAACACTGAGCTTCAGGTATTAGGTAGCAAGAGCAGCTCAGTAAGTTAGAGGCAGACTTACACTAGGTAATAATAGAATCCAGAACCATCTGAACAAACTGCACTGCAATTATTACCACCTTCCCATAGCTCTGCTTTGCTATCTTTCCAAAGGTGAGAAGATTTTCAGCATTTTTTTTTAATTGACCAAAAAGAGAGAGATAAAATCATTAAGAAATAGCCAGTCCTCCCTTTATGCTGACTTGGTATTGCTTCACTCAGGCTGAACAGGTAAAAACAATTGCAACTGAGTATGATCATGAAGAGGCTGAAATGACTCATCTTAATTATTCTTTAGAATGACAGTGTTCAATAAGCAGCATTTGTGCAAGATATTAATAGGTTTCTTACTGAACAGAGGGGCTGGGGGAGCTCTTTCAAACGTATTTGGGAAATGCTGCGTAGTGCATCTCTTTCCTACACAGTCACAGTGTGCATCCCCTTATTAAGAGAGCTGTGAAGTCCTGAAGCAAAGAAGCCCTTGCTTACGATCTTGTAGAGGTGTGTGGTTCTCCAGGGTCAACCCCAGAACACATTTTTCCTGGAACACCCATTAACATCTTGCCACACTAGGGTATGAAGGACACAGTTTGGAAAATGCTGGTCTACCT
>PVKM010008997.1:6815-37849 GCA_004027735.1 Carollia perspicillata | reverse complement strand
TGACCTTCTGAATGTCTGAGGGCAGATCTTCTGGGTTGGAGCCTACTACTATCAGGCAGTCTTTTCCTAAATTATTTCTTTCAATTTATGATTTGAGATTATTTAATCTCTGGACATTGTAATGATGTATCTGGAAAGACAGAAAGAGTACATACTTTTGCAGACCTGAAAATAAATGGATTTGAGGAAATAAAATGGAGAAAGGAATCATTAGGGAAGTGACAAACTACTGGAATACTGTGAGCCAGACACTGACATAGGGACTTGAAATGAAGTCAAGATGTTTTCCTTTAAAAAAATTTTTTATAGCTCTCTTCGTTCCAAAAGGTCATGGCAATAAGGGAAATGAAAGGTTATTGTTTATGATCTCTAGTAATTTTAAATACTGTAAACAAATAAATCCTAAGTATGAGGAAATATTTATTAGCCTTCTGAGACTTAACAAGAGTTTAGGTAATACATCGATACACCAGCTGGTTGAAATTAGAAGACAAAGGTCAGTCACCATGAAGTATTAATATCTTCACAGAACACTAATCACACATTCTTTTTTAAAAACAAAGTATAGTTGGCATAAAATATTATATTAATTTCAGCTGTACAACTTAGTAAGTTGACATTTATACACCTTACTATGTGAGAACCACAGTAAGTCTAGTAACTCTCTGTCACCATGTAAAATAATTACAATGTTATTGAAATATTCCCTGTGCTGTATACTACATTCTATGGCTTATTTATTTTGTAACTGGAAGTTCGTACCTCTTTTTATTTTCACCTATCTTCCACCCTCCTTGCCTCTGGACACTATCAGTTTGTTTTATTAATCTGTTTTTGTTTTTGTTTGTTTGTTTTTTGGTTTGGCTTAGATTCACATGTAAGTGGAATTATATAGTATTTGTCTTTCTCTGTCTATCTTATTTCACTTAGCATAATACCCTCTAGATCTGTCCACATTATCAAAAATGGCAAGATTTTATTCTTTTTTATTGCTGTGTAAATATTCCATTGTACATATACATCACATCTTTATCCATTTATTTATTTCTGGTTGCCTAAGTTGCTTCCATGTCTTGGCTATTGTAAATACCACAGTGATTATATATATTATTATATATATAATATATATTATTATATATATATTATATATATTTATATATATATATAAATATATATAAATTTATATAAATATATATATATTTATATATATATATTTATATATAATATATATATATTTATATTTATATATATTTATATATTTATATAAATATAAATATATAATATATATATTTATATTTATATTTATATATAATATATATTTATATATATTTATATATATATTATATATATATTTATATATATAATATATATATTATATATATTATTATTTGTTGTCATTTTTATTATATATATATATATAATCTTTCTGAATTAGTGTTTTCTGAATTATATATATATATAATCTTTCTGAATTAGTGTTTTTGTTTTCTTCAGATATATACCCACAAGTTGAATCAATGAGTTGTATGATAGTACTATTTTAAAAATTGAGGAATCACTATACTATTTTT
Organism: Carollia perspicillata; assembly: GCA_004027735.1. NCBI lineage: Eukaryota > Metazoa > Chordata > Mammalia > Chiroptera > Phyllostomidae > Carollia > Carollia perspicillata. The sequence continues at coordinate 36,278 of PVKM010008997.1, read as the reverse complement.
TATAGTGGCTGCACCAGGTTTCAATGCCACCAACAAATCACAAGGGTTCCCTTTCCTCCAAATCCTCCTGAACACCTTTTATTTGTTGTCATTTTTATAATAGCTATTCTAAGAGGTGTGAGGTGGCACTTCATTGTGGTTTTAATTTGCATTTTCCTGATGATTAGTGATGTTTCAACATGTCTGTTGGCCATTGGTATGTCTTCTTTGGAGAAATGTCTGTTAAGGTCCTCTGCCCAGTTTCCATCAGATTTTTTTATGTTGAGTAATATAGTTTGTTACATATTTTGGATATTAACCCCTTATCAGATATGTCACTTGCAAATATCTTCTCCCATTTAGTAAACTACTTTTGCTGTTGATGGTTTCCTTCAGTTTACAGAAACTTTTTAGTTTGGCCTAGTTCCATTTATTTATTTTTGCTTTGTGTGTGTGTGTTTGCCCGAGGAGACATATCAAAAAAGATATTGCTATGACTGATGTCAAAGAGTTCATTACCTATTTTAAATTCTATTCTTGTGGTTTCATTCTTAAATTTAAGTCTTAAATTCATTTAGAATTTATTTTTTATATGGCAAAAGAAAGTGGCCCAGTTTCTCATTTTTTGCATGTGTCTGTTCAGTGTTTTTGAATAGTACTTATTGAAGAGGCTATTATTTCCCCAGTGTACATTTTGACTTCTTTCTCATAAATTAATTGACCATAAAAGTGAGGTTTTTTTCCTGGTCACTCTGTTCCATACCATTGATGTGTGTGTCTTTTTGTAATGCCAAACCATACTGTTTTAATTACTATAGCTTTATCATATGGTTTGAAAATCAGGGAGCACGATACTTAACATTTTGGTCTTATTTTTCAAGATTACTTTGGCTATTGGAATTTTTTTCTGTAGCTTCAACAAGTTTTAGGATTTTTTGTTCTGGTTCTTATAAAAAATGCCATTGATATTTTGGTAGGGATTGCATCCAATCTGTAGATTGCTTTGGGTAGTGTGGACATATTAATAATATTGATTTTTCCAATCCATTAACACAATCTATTCTTTCATCTATTGTATCTTCTTCAATTGGTTTTTATTAACATCTCATATTTTTTAGAGCTTAGAACTTTTGCCTCCTTGGTTAATTTCTAGGTATCTTATTCTTCTTTTTCAATTGTAAATGAGATTTAAAAATTTCTCTTTATTGTTCATTACTAGTGTATAAGAATGCAACAGATTTTTGTATATTGAATTTTCATCCTGCAATTTTCCTGAATTCATTTATTAGTTTTAATAGCTTATGGTGGAGTCTTTGGAGTTTTTTATATGTAGTACCATATGATCTGCAAATAGTGATCAATTTACTTCTTCCCTTCTGAGTTGTGGATACCTTTTATTTCTTTTTCTTGTCTGAATGCTGTAACTATGCCGTCCAGTGCTATGTTGAATAAATGTCATGAAAGCGGGCATCTTTGTCTTGTCCCTGATCTTAGAGGATACGCTTTCAGCTTTTCATCATTGAATAGGGTGCTAGCTGTGGACTTATTATATGTGGTCATCCTATGTTGAGGTAAGTTTCTTCTGTACCCACTTTGTTATGAGTTTTTAATCATAAATGGATGCTAAATTCTGTCAAGTACTTTTTGGCATATATTGAGATGATCAAATGATTTTTATCTATTACTTTGTTGAAGTGGTATATCATGCTGATTAATTTGTGGATCTTCAACTATCTTTTCATCCCTGGAATAAATTCCATTGAACTATGTTATATGTTCCTTTTAATGTATTGTTGAATTTGATTTGCTAATATTTGTTGAGAATTTTGGTATCTATGCTCATCAGGGGTATTGACCAGTATTTATTTATTTTTTTTTGTAGTGTCTTTGTCTGTTTTTTTTTGTATCATGGTAATGCTGACATCATAGAATAAGTTTGGAAGCATGCATTCCCCTTCAATTTCCTGTAATAGTTTGAGAAGGCTAGGTATTGATTCCTTTTTAAATGTTTGCTAGAATTTACCAGTGAAGCTGTTTAATCCTGGACTTTTTTGTGTTGGGATTTTTGATTACTAATTTAGTTTAGTTTCTAGTAATTAATCTGTTCAGATTTTTCATTTTTTCTGGTTCAGTTTGGAAGGTTGTATATATCTAGAAATTTATTCATTTCTCTTGGGTTGTCTAATTTGTTGGCATATACTTGTTCATAGTATTCTTTAATGATTCTTTTCTGTATTTCTGTGGTGTCCATTGTTTCTTTTCCTCTTCCATTCTGATTTTTACTTATTTGGGCTCTCCCTGTTTTTTTTTTTTTTTTTCCTTAACAAATCTGGTTCAAGTTTTGTCAATTTTATTTATCTTTTCAAAGAACCAGCTCTTAGTTTTATTGATCTTTTTAATGGTATATTTACTTGGCATTACATTTATTTATGCTCTTCCTTCTACTTATTTTCAGTTTCATTTGTTCTTTTTCTAGCTACATTAGGCTTATAATTAAGTTGTGTATTTGGGATTTTTCTTGTTTCTTAAGGTAGGCCTATATAGCTGTTAACTTCCCTCTTAGAACTACTTTTGCTGTATCTCATAGATTTGGAAAAGTTCTGTTTTCATTTTCATGTCTCAGCATATTTTTAAATGAAATTTTGAATGTTTTATTTTTAAACTGTTTCTTATTTTCCTGCAAGATTGTTGCATTGCTGTATAAAAATAGCACCAGCAAATGCAGTATATTATGAAATTAAGATATTATTGTCATCCGACATTGCACAACTAATCAAATCTTTTCTCCACTGCTGCCTATTTTCAATGGAAAGATCATTAAGTATTTTGACCTAAATCTAGATATGGATATAAGCAGGTTACAATGTTATATAAGGCCTAATATTGTTATCTTTGGATTACATAATTTTTATCACTAATTTTACCACAGATAATTTTAGGAATTCTGAACATTATAACTGTAGCCTAGTCTAAAATCCACAGGGTGTTGTGAAAAAGATGCATGTTGTGTTCATCTGCAGTCATTAGAAAGTTAAGGAGTATTTTCTTACAGTACCATTGTTGTAAGTTGTTTCTTTTTCTATTGATATTACTAAAAGTTGATATTTTAAGTCTTCTGTCTACCACTAATTTAAGACACCTCTGCTAAAGATACTTCATATTACTTTATTTAGGGGTTCTATATTTACTCCTCAATAGATTTTATGTGTATCTCATATGCTTTCTCTCTCATTAGTTCTTCTAGCTCTGAAGGGTTACTCAATGTCATCTTGATCAGCCAACCATCTTTATCACAAGACTTGTTGACAAGTCCTAGATTTTCTCTGAGAGCTTCATCAATTTCAGTTACTCCTGATAGAGGAGGATAGTGTTGACTAGCAGTTTTCATGCTTTGCAAAACTCCAAACTCACCTTGTTTGTTCAATGTTGTCTCAACTGCTCTAAGACTACACAGTAAACAACATCTCTCAAAGTTCCCTGTGCAAAATTGCTGATGCCCACTGTTTCAATACCATTTTCTGTTATATATTCATTTTTCTCTGTAAATTTACATACTGAGAGCAGGTCAGGGTCAGTCTGCAGTGTCTAGTTGGTGCCTGCTCAGGGCCTCAGTGGGCAGGGTACACAGGCTATTGGCCATGACCTTGGCACTCGGCACAGCTTGCAGCACCATGTTCTTCTCAAGGCATTTTTTGATTCCCTGATTTTATCTTTGATCCATTGGTTACTTAATAGCAAGTTGTTTTGTCTTCATGTGTTTGTTTTTTTCTGGCCTTCTTTTTGTATTTGATTTTCAGTTTTATAGTGTGGTCAGGAAAGATTCTTAATGTGATTTCAATCTTTTTGAATTTGTAATCTGTAATCTATCCTGGAGAATATTCTTTGTGCACTTGAAAAGAATGTGTATTTTGCTATTTTCGCATGAAATGTTCCATATGTATCTACTAAGTTCATCTGTTCTAATGTGGTGTTTAGGTCCATTGTTTTCTTATTAATTTTCTGTCTGGGTTATCTATCCATTGATATAATTGGGGTATTAAAGTACTGTACTGTTACTATATGCTGCCAATTTTTCATTATGTCTGTTAGTATTTGCTTTACATATGTAGGTCTTCCAATGTTTTGTATAGTTACTTGGATTGTTAAATCCTCCTTTGTAAAGTCTTTGTTTTAAAGTCTGTTTTGTCTGATACGAGTGTTGCCACCCCAGCTCTCATTTTGTTTATATTTACATGGAATATCTTTTTCTGTTCCTTCACTTTCAGTCTGAGTGTGTTCAATGGGAAGTGAGTCTCTTATAGGCAGCCTATAGATGAGTAGATGGGTCTTGTTTTATTTAACCATTTGCCCTATGTCCTTTGATTTAAGTATTTAGTTCATTTACACTTGAAGTAATTATTGATGGGGGTGTGCTTATTGTGTTTGTGTATCTTTTGTAGGTTTTTTGCTGTGTGGTTAACTTGAAGTTCTTATATGTCAATTTGTATTTATAGTAGCCTATTTTAAGATGATAGACATTTGATTTCAAGCACATTCTAAAAGTACTACACTTTTACTCCCCTTTCTAAGCTTTATTTTTTAATGTCATATTTTACATCTTGTTTTGTATTCCTTAACTACTTATTGTAGTTATAGTTGATTTTGTCTTTAACCTTACACTAGCTCTTAAAGTGGCTGATTGTGTTAATATATATATTTACCTCTACAAGTGAGATTTTTTCCTTCATGTATTTTCTTATTTATGGTCATAGTCTTTTCCTTTTGCTTAAAAAAGACCTTTTAATATTTGTAGCATTTTAGTGTTGATGAACTCCTTTACTTTTCTGATAGTCTGGGAAACTGTATGTCCAATCCTGAATACTAACTTTGTCAGGTAGAGCATGCTAGGTTGTAGGTTCCTTTCTTTCAGCATTTAAAATATATCCTACTTTTCCTTTTTCATCTATAAAGTTTCTGCTGAGCAGTCAGCAGATAGCTTTATGGGGTTTCCCTTGTAGGTGATTTGTTCTTTTCTTCTTGCTGTCTTCAAGATTGTCTTTTTATCTTTAACTTTCGCCATTTTAATTACACTGGGTTGTGGTGTGGGCCTCTTTGGTTTCATCTTGTTCTGAACTCTCTGTGCTTCCTGGACCAGATGTTTGTTTCCTTTCCAGATTAAGAATGTGTTCAGCCATTATTTATTTAAATAAAATTTCTACTTCTTTCTATCTTTCTTATCCTCAGAATTCCTATAAAGCAAATGTTAGTGCTCTTGATTTTATCCTAAAAGTCCTTTAAACTCTCTCTGTTTTTTTTCACATATTCTTTTTTCTTCTTGTTGTTTTGACTGAGTGATTTCCACTATTCTGTCTCCCAGGTCATTAACCTGTTCTTTTGTATTTTCTAATCTGCTTTTGTTTTTTTCCTAGTGTATTTTTTATTTTACTTATGTTATTCTTTAACTTTGACTGGTTTCTTATTACATTTTCCAATTCTTCATTGCAGTTCTCACTGAGTTATATAATTTCTATTCTACTTTCAAGTTTGGTGAGCATTCTTACTATCATTACTTTGAATTCTTTGTTAGGCAAATTATCTCTATTTTACATTTTTTTATGAGATTTAAAACTTCTATTTGACATTTCGTTTGACTTTTTGTGTTTGTTTCTGTGAATTACATAAAATAGTTATCTCTCCAAATCTTGAAAAAGTGGCCTTGTATAAGATATCATTTACACATTGTCTTCCTCTGTGTAGACAATGTGTTCTGGGTGGTTTTGTCACCCAAAACACATAGCCTATACAGAACCAGGTTTCCTATAATCAGTGCTTGAGTGCTGGCTGGCCAGGACTGTAGTGGGATCAGGGTGTGGTATTGGTTAGCTGTGCAGGGCTGGAGTGGGCTCTGGGTGAGGAGGCCTGGTGTGCATACACACACGACAGCACCCTGCCCATCCAGTGCCAGAGTGGGGTCAGGGCAAAGCAGCTGGGAATGTGCTGCAGGGAAAGGCCTTGCAGTTCAGTCAGAGGACCAGGGTAGGGCTTCCACTAATGCTCTCTAGGAGAGGGGGGCATAAACCATCACACTTAAAGATACTCTGATCCTAGTGTGTTCCCATTTATCCCGGAAAGATCCTGTGGTTCACTAACTTTCTCTGCATAGTTTTTCTTTGTTGTTTGTTGTACAGAAGCTGCTCGTACAGCACCCAGTTATTTCTCAGGAGGAATCTCTCTATTTACAGGTATAAATTCTGTGTGTTCATGGGAGTGGATGCGCTCAGTGTCCTCCTGCGCTGCCATCTTGGACCTGCCTCCAAGCACACAATCTTATTATGATAGTACATGACATCTTCTTTAGAATAAGAAGTACTTTCAATATAGATGCCTGATCAACATAGAAAACAATCAGTTGGTGAACATGCAATACTTGAACACAAACAGGGATTTCAGGAGACTAGTGAAGCAGTTGGAAAATCTAGAAAAAAGAATTGGTTTAAGGCAATTCTCATCAGGCCTCTCTTTTTATGTATGCTTTTGACTTGAGCTACGATCTCTAATTCTAGAAGAAACATTTCCTAAATGAGTAGAAAGATGCATTTTCTTTGTTCATGAATAAAATTCTTATGTACATACAAATTCTACTTCCTTTGAGACCTACATTGGAAATGTATTGCTGAGTATATATGTGGGGATTCTTACAGTACATTGAACAAACTGCTCAGTAAGGAGAATTTTTTTTCTGTCACCCCTAAAAAGGGAGCAAGTATTTTCATGTTAGATAACTATCCAGGGAGAGTGACAGGGTTGTGAGAGTACTGGAACTGGGAACCAAGATGAACTAGAGGCTCAAACGAGACAGCACAAAGATCCAGATTTTCTGAATTGCCCAACATACTGAAATTCCCACACATGCTGAGATTCTTACTTTTGTACCTCCATTGTGATGGATCTTCTAGATGAGTTACATCAAATGGAAATGAAAAATTTAAGGACTGTTTTAAGAAAGAAAAAATGCTGTCTTTTCAATTCTATAAGGAAGTTAAAACAGGCTCATTATGAATAAATCAATAATAGAGATGATACCTGGGAAAGTTATCAGAATTGTGGATTCATAGTGAAGAAGCTTTCTAGTCTTAACTGAAGAATGAAGTGGTGGTGTTTTTATCTGTCTGTCCAATCCTTATGGCTTTAAATATACTGGTATCCAGAAAATCAACAATGGTTTCTCTGTATTGTGGCTCCAGAGGTTTGAATCTTATGATAATCAGTGAGAGAGGGATCAAAAATAGGGGAACTTACTGGCTTTTGTACAAGAAATTACTTTATCTAAGTCTTACTTTCCTTACCTGGAAAACATGATTGGAGGTAGTCAGTGGTTCTAGAACTGTGGTATATATTAGATTTACATGGAGAGCCTGTTAAAACACAGATAGGTAGATCACACTCCTTGGTTTCTGATTCAGGAGGTTTAGGGGGCCCAGCATTTGCACTTCTAATAGGTTCCCAGGTCATGCCAATGCTGCTAACAGGGAGATTAGTTTCAGAACCACTGTGGGAGATGATGTTTGTAACTTCTTTCACACTTACACTGCCATAAGCATAATGAGGTAAGATAAGCTCCGTAATGTTCCTGCTGGGAAAGAAATTTTGCAAAAGTCATTTATCTGCCTAGAGGATATTTTAGTGTAGGGAATTTCCGAGCAATGTTTGAAGTTGTCATCTAATGGCAGCTATCGTGTCTGTTTATAGATGTCAGAGATGCATAAATCTGAGTTGAACTTTAGAAGGTTTGTCTACGTGCAAGTCATTTAGATGAAATATTCACCTGATGGAATTGTAGGAAGGTAATCCTTGGGATCATACTCTTAATAAAGTAGCAAATGTTTTCTTTTGCAACACAATGGTATTATTGTTAACAATTACAGTTTATATTTAACCGAATCTAAATATTTAACCTGAATATCTTAAAAGTGTTATGAGAATGAAAAAGGTATTTTACAAAACATTTCTGTTAGGTTGGCAAAGTAGCAAATACTGTGATGCATGTTCTCTTCCTGGCAATATGTAGATTTGTTTTTAGGCAGCACTCTAATCAGGGGTGTGTGTGAGGCCCTACCTTGCCGCCTGCTACCTCTTGTAGGTCTTTTCAGTTTACCAGAGAAACATGTGGCTTGGATGGTTTATGACTGGGGAAATTTTACTTTGTTACTCTAATACTGCGGTACTCATGCAGTCATTTTTATGCTCTTTAACTATAGACATTGCTTTTTATTTTTAAATTACTAGGTGACTGCCATTGTAGCAGTGAGACCTTGGGCTCAAGATGGACAGACCAAGGGTCTAGTTCCAGTTTCTCTCTAGTTATTAACTGGACCCAATTTCCAAGCATCAATTTTATTACCTGGAAATAGGATCAATGATAATCTACCTTGTAAATTTTGTGGGGGTAATTAAATGGGATAATGCTAAACATACCTTGTCCATAAAATTAGTTCATTAAATGTTAGCTATGATAATGTCTGTCCTATTTGAACAACTTTACATATCTTTCCCTGTACAAGGTGTATTGTCATCATTTTAATACTTATATAAAATATACAAAATGATAAATCATCATTTTTCTTACCTTTGTATCAGAATGTGGATCACAAGTCTGATATCTAATTATTTCTATCTAGTTAGAAATAATTAAATATATGCTACCAAGAATTCAGACCAACCGATCCTCCCTCCCTTCCTATATTCATTCCTTCCTTCCTTCCTTCCTTCCTTTCTTCCTTCCTTCCTTCCTTCCTTCCTTCCTTCCTTCCTTCCTTCCTTCCTTCCTTCCTTCCATTAATAAACATATTTCTTGTTTTTCATTTGCTATTTCCTAGAGAAACAGTCCTTAATGAACTCAACTTTCTAGGAGGCAGAGATAAGGAGAGAAAACAGTTAAAATCTACTTTGTAAACAAAGTTCTGGGAACTCAGAAGAGGAAATAATATGTTCTGCCTGAGGGTCAAGAAATATTTTAGGAAAATGGTGGCATTCCCATTAAGTTTTAGGAAGTGTTTACCAGATGACCAAAATAAAATTGAGGAAAGAACAGTATTTCAAGCAATAAATGTTTTAAAAGCTATTGAAGCTGTGACTGGATTTGTGGTATTAAAATCTGTCACTGTGAATAGGAGGAAGGGGAAGCTGGAGGTAAAAGATGATGGTAAATATTCAGGGACCAAAGTATGCCTGTAATGGAGAGGAAATAAGAGTTTCCTGTGAGACTGTTAGGAGACATATTGAAAGGTTTTAAGAAACGTACTGACATGATCTAATGTGTGCTTTACAAAGATATGAAGAAAAATTCAGTGTAATTTATATGCTCAAAACAATAATTAACTAAGTGTGTGACCCTTTAAAGTTTCCAAAGAGACATTATCTTTAGCAAATATTTTTTTTTTTTGCTAAGAATTAAAGAAATTCCTCTTTTCATTTATGAAAGGGAGTTTTAATTCTTTGGTTAAAATACCAAGAATCAAGACTCCCTTATAAGATACTAAAGTGATGTTACTATTCATTTAATTAGACTTTACATATTGCCTTAGAAGTGAAACATTTATGGATATCTTCTGAAATAAAAACAAGTATAACATTCTGTCTAGTATGTCAACTGCTATGAAATTCTACTATAAACAAAGCTTTTTTTTTAAATGAAAGAGTTTATTTACTGCTTGTACTTCTGGCTTACTTGAAATCATAATGGTCCATTAATGATAGTGACTTTTGTTCCCTAGAAAAGATTATGATGTTATAAGCAAAATATTATGATTTTGAGTTAAGAAGAATGAGGAAGAGATGAAGTCTTAAAACACATATTCTATTTTTATGTAAACAGGTTAATTTAAAATATTAAAAGAAAAATACCAAAAACTTTTTCTTAAAAGTCCTGTATAAACAGAAATGTATTAACTAAATGAATTTTCACACTTTTACTAGGCATCTGAATCCCTTAATAAATGTAAACTCCAATTTTAAAAAATCTTTAAGAAGACAGCTTAAAAGATTTGAAATACAAATTTTTGTCTTATAAAAATGACTTTTGTATGTTTATCATGAAAAATTAAATTTAAAATTACACATCTCTCTCAAAATCACTATTAATATAGTAATGAAAAATAAATTTAAAAATGTCTTCAATGAGTGGGAAATGTAAACTAAACATAAGACATTTTTGCTTACCTTTCTCCTGAAACAAATGAGAATCTAAACACTTATCAATGGTATAGAAAGTTTTGTTTGAGAAAACACCTTTATTTTTGGTCCTGCCAGGTGCACTGTTGGGTATTTTTCAATCTCTTCCTACATGAAACCATGGGGTCTTTAGGTCTGTTTCAACTTGAAAATGGGATGTTACATTATTTTGATATATGTGATAGAGATGATCTGCCATGCCCTCTTTCTTTACAGGAAATTACTTTCAGTGCCTCTGCAAGTTGAGGCAAATTGGATGTTTTAGAATGACTGTGGTGGCAAGAAAGTGAGAGAAGATGCAATAGGATTTTTATCATATTTTAGATATCTCTATTTTTATAGTCAGAGACAAAGCATCATATCTCTAAATGTGAAATTGTTTTTTTCTCTTATATCACAGCTATCGACAATAAAATAAAGTGCCTATCTAATAATGATTTGGTCTGTTATAAAACCTGATAATTTTGTTAGGCAAAGAACCATTTAACTACCAACTATTTTATTCCAGGCCAGTATGTTATCAGTGATGCCTTAGCTGTATTTTATATCAAGTAACATCTGGCATTTTAGAATTATTCTTCTAGGTCTATGCAATCACAGATTGCCCAGACCTGTTTCAAATCAGAAAGACTTCAGAGTCATGATGATGGTGGATTATGAAATTAGAAGGCAGAAGTCTAAGGACTATTTTGCCACTTATTAGATGATGAGTTTGGGCCTAACTCTAACTTCTCTGCTGTCCACTTTATTCATCTTTGAAATTATAATAACCAAATTTATAGTTATTTCTCAAAATAAAAATAGGTCATTTATGTGAAATTGCTCTATAAACCTTGAAATGCTAAATAAATGTAAGGTACTGTTATAATTATCACTTTACTATTACTGCTACAATCACTTTTGTTTAGCAGTTATCACTGAGGATACCAATTTTTGTATAAAGTCTGGTTGTCAAACCTAACTGGTTAAAAAATTTTGGAGTAAATCTTACAGAACTATTGTTCTTGTCTGACAAACTATTCAGACTCAGGAATCCCATAATTAAGAACACCATTGTCTGAGGATCTGAGGTAAGTGTATATTAGTTTAGTATTGCCACATGACAGAATCTGTATTGGTCATTTATTGCTGTCTGTATTTTTCGGACCATAAGATGCACCTAGGTTTTAGAGGATAAAAATAGGAAAAAAATTTGAAGCCAAAAATGTGGTAAAATATTTGATAACGTAAATAACATAAAATTTCATCAATGTAAATGTAAACAGAACTCAACAGCAGCATTAACACCCATTATTCTTCCTAAGTTGGGGGGGGGCGTAAAGTGCATCTTATAGTCCGAAAAATACAGTAACTCAGAGCTTAAGAACATAGAATGACAAACATTTATTACTTTACAGTTTCTGTGAATCAAATATATTTTGGGGAAGGTTAATTGAGTGCCTCTTACTCAAAGTCCTTCATTAGGTTATAGTCAAGCTGTTGTCTGGGGCAGTGTATGCATTATTTTCTCCACTGTGATGAAAACTTTTAAGACTCACTCTCTTGGCAACTTTCAAATATGCAATAGAATATTGTTGGCTATAGTCGCCATGCTGTATATGACACCCCCATGACTTATGTATTTCATGTCTGGTAGTTTGTACCTCTTGACCAGCTTCACCCATTTCTTCCACCCATAACCACCTTCCTCTCTACAGCCACTGGTCTTGTTCTCTGTATCTGTGTTTCGTTTAGTTTGTTCATTGGTTTTGTCCCTTAGATTCCACATACAAGTTAAATGAAAGAGTACTTCTCTTTCTCTGTCTGACTTATTTCACTTACATAACACACTCAAGTTCTATCCACGTTGTCACAAATGACAAGACTTCTTTTTTATGGCTGAGTTGTATTCCATTGTATGTGTGTATTTATCTAACATTTATTCACCTGCTGATGGAGACCTAGGTTGTTTCTATCTCTTGGCTATTATAAATAATGTTGCAGTGAACATAGGGGTGCATATATCTTTTTGAATAACTGTTTTCATTTTCCTTGGCTAAATACTGAGCAGTGGGACTGCTGAATCATATGGTAGTTCTATTTTTAATTTTTTGAGGAATCTCCATAGTATGTTCCATAATGGCCACACTGATATACAATTCCACTAAGAGTGCACAAGGGGTCTCCACATTCTCACCAAAACTTATTTCTTGTCTTTCTGACCATAGTCATTCTAACGGATGTGAGGTGATATCTCACTGTGGTTTTGATTTGCATTTCCCTGATCATGAGTGATGTTGAGACACTTTTCATGTCCCTACTGGCCATCTCTATGTGTTCTTTGGAAAAATGTCTATTTATTTAGATCCTCTGCCCATATTTTAATCAGATCGTGTTTTTTTGTTTTGGGTTTTTTTTTGTTTTTTTTTTGCTATTGAGTCGTATGAGGTCCTTTTATATTTTGAATATTAACCTCTTATTAGTATATGATTTACAGATATTTTCTCCCACTCAGTGGGTTGTCTTTTCAGTTTGTTGGTGGTTTTCTTTGCTGTACAGAAGCTTTGTAGTTTGAGAGACTCCCACTTGTTTATTTTTGCTTCTTTTGTTGCTTTAACTTTTAGGTTCAGATCCAAAAATTTATCACTAAGACTAATATCAAGTAGCTTCCCACCAATGCTTTCTTATGTGAGTTCTATGGCTTCGAGCCTTATATTCAAGTCTTTAATACAATACTTTTTGAGTTAATTTTTGTGTATGGTGTAATATAGTGGTCTTGTTTTCTTATGTTTTTTTGTGGCTGTTTAGTTTTTCCAATACCACTTATTGAAGAGACTTGGTCATGGTATATGCAGGAGCACTCCCAAAACTGAAATTACCTTCTGGAGGGAGGGCCCCTTATAGTACAGGCTTCCCCTGCTAGGTGAGTTTTCTATATCTGTATCAGTATACCAGCTGGCATTGTTGTGAGAGGCTGCATTCCACTTCAGTGAATTTTTTTGAAGACTCTTTCAAGGAGTTTGTTCATGATGGGTGATTCACAAGTGCACCTGTCCACACCAAAGCTGAGTGTGCAGCAGCTTTTGACCAAACAGCATGACCCCTGTGTCCTATCCTCCTTATTCATGCAATCTCAGCCTGAGCTATATTTTTTGTTTCCCCCAATGAAAAAAAGTCCTTAAAGAGAAACATTTTGCTGATGTGGAAGAGGTGAAACACAAAAGAGCAGAAACACTAGAAGATATCAAAATCAATGAGTTCAAAAACTGTTTTGAGCCCTGGCTGGTGGATTGAGCGTGGGCTGCGAATCAAAGGGTCGCCAGTTCAATTCCCAGTCAGGGCACATGCCCAGGTTGTGGCCAGGTCCCCAGTGAGGGCCATGTGAGAGGCAACCACACATTGATGTTTCTCTCCCTCTCTTTCTCCCTCCCCCCTCACTAAAAATAAATAAGTAAAATTAAAAAAAAACTGTTTTGAGCAGTGGAAAAAATGCCTCAATAGGTACATTACACCAATGAAACGTACTTTGAAGGTGACTGAAATTTAAACATTTAAGAATAAATGCACATTTTTAAATAAATAAATTCTGATTTTTTGGGGTCCCTCAGTATGATGTTTTTTATATATCATTGAATTTGGTTTGGCAGCATTTTTTTAAGGGATTGCATATATGTTCTTCAGTGAGATTGGCTCGTGATTTCTTTTTTGGTGGTGTCGTTGGCTAGCACTGACAACACAGTAATGCTGGCCTCATAAAATGAAATTGAACACATTCCTTCCTCTTCACTTTTTTTGAAGAGTTTGAGAATGATACATATTAAGTCTTTTTTGAATGTTTTTTAGAAATCACCAGTAAAGCTATCTTGTCCTAAACTCCTGTTTGTTGCAAGTTTAAAAATTACTTATTAACTCTCCTTTGTAGTAATTCATCTATACTCAGAATTTCATAATGATTCAGACTTGGAAAATTGCATGTTTCTAGCGATTTATTTCTTCTAGGTTCTTGACTTTGTTGGAATGTAATTGCTCATAGTTCTAGCTTTTGATCCTTTGTATTTTCTGGTATTAGTTGTAACTTGTCCTCTTTCATTTCTGACTTTATTTGAGCCTTTTAAAAATTTTTCTTGGTGAGTCTAGCCTAAGGTTTGTCAATAAGGTTTGTTCTTTGCTTATCTTTTCAAAGAACCTGTTCTCCTTGATCTTTTCTGTTATCATTTTATTCTTTCTTCCAGTTGTTTCCACTCTAAGATTTATTATTTTCTTTTCTCTGCTAACTTTGGGATGTGTTTGTTCTACTTTTTCTAGTTCCTATAGGTGTAAAGGTAGCCTGTCTATTTAAGGTGGAGTTTTTTTTTTTTTGAGGTAGGCCAGTATTTCCACGAACTTCCTTCTTAGATATGGTTTTGCTGTTTCCCACATATTTTTGTATATTTTCATTTTCATTTCTTGTATTTTTATCTTTATTGACCCATTAGTATTGACCCATTAGTTTAGACCCGTGTTGTTTAATCTTTGTGCTTTTCTCGTGTTCCTTCTTATAGATGATTTGTAGTTTTATAACAGAGTAATTAGAAAAGGTGCTTGATATGATTTCAGTCTTCTTAAATTTATTGAGACTTGTTTTGTAGCCTAACATGTAATCTCTTTTGGAGAATACTTTATGTGCACTTGAGATGAAAATGTATGCTGCTGCTCTTGAATGAAATGTTTTGCATATACATTTAAATATATATGGGCCAATGCGTTATTTGAGGCTGGTGTTTCCTTACTGATTTTCTGTTTGGATGATTGTTCATTGGTATAGTGATGTGTTAAAGCCCCTTGTTATTGTTATAATTTCTCCCTTAGGTCTGTTAATTTTTTTTATAAATTTATGTGCCATTATTCTGGGTGTATAGACATTTACAAATGTGGTA
Organism: Carollia perspicillata; assembly: GCA_004027735.1. Lineage (NCBI taxonomy): Eukaryota > Metazoa > Chordata > Mammalia > Chiroptera > Phyllostomidae > Carollia > Carollia perspicillata. The sequence continues at coordinate 21,195 of PVKM010008997.1, read as the reverse complement.
TCACCTTGTTGGGTTGGCTTATCATTATGTAATACTCTTCTTCATCATTTATTATGTTTATTTTAAAATCTATTTTGTCTGATACAAATATAGGTACATCAGGTTTCTTTCCATTTCCATTGGTATTGAATATTTTTTCCATTCATTTATTTCAATCTCTGTGTTCTTACTTCTGAAGTGAGTCTCTTGTAGGCAGCATATAGATGAATCTTGTTTCTTTTTCTTACATGCATTTAGCCAATCAATGTATTTGGATTTGAGAATTTATTTCATTTACATTTAAAGTAGTTACTTAATGGTGTATACTTATTGCCATTTTGGTAATTGTTTTACGGCTTTTTGTTTGTTTGTTAATCTCCAATCCTTTCTTCACCTTTTGCTTTCTTCTCTTGTAGTTTGATGACTGTCTTTAGTATCATGTTTAGATACCTTTCTCATTATATTTTCTGTATTTATTATAGCTTTTTCCTTTGTGGTTGCTATGGGGTTTACATATGAAAGCCCCAATATATAACAAACTTTAGTTTGAACATATTCTAAAACTACATTTTTACCCCTCCATCACAAATTTTAAGTTTTAATGTCACATTTTACATTGTTTTGTTTTCTATATCCTTTAACCAATGTTATAGTTTTAATTTTACTACTTTTGTCTTTTAATAATTATACTAGCCTGATAAGTAATTATTGCACTACTTTTGCTCATATATTTATTTTTACCAGTGATATTTTTATTTTCATTTGTTTTCTTATTAATTAGCTCCTTTCCTTTTCGGCTTACAAAAGTCTCTTTAATATTCTTGTAAAGGTCGTTTTTGTGGTGATAAATTCCTTAAGATTTTGCTTATCTGGAAAACTATCTCTCCTTAAATTTTGAATTATAACCTTTCTGCCTATTGTTGGTTCGAAGATTTTTTCCCTTTAGCAATTTAAATATATCATGCCACTTGATTCTGGCCTGAAAAGTTTGTGCTAAAAAAATCTGCTAATAATCTTATGGGGTCCATGTGTTTGTAACAAGTTATTTTCTCTTGTTGATTTAAAGATTTTTATCTTTATTCTTAACTTTTGGCATTTTACTTAGTGTGGATTTTGGGGGATTCATCTTATTTGGAACTCTCTGTGTTTCCTGAACCAGGATATCTGTTTTTTTTCCCTAGGTTAGGGACATTTCCAACAATTATTTTTCAGACAAGTTTTCTGCTCCCTTACCTTTTCTGCTTCAGACCCCCATTATGTGGCTGTTATTGCTTGATGTTGCTGATATCACCTATGATATTTTTGCTTATTTTAATTCTTTTGTTTTTGTTTTTGTTGCTCTGAGTCCCACTGTTCTGTCTTCTAGATCACTGATGCATTCTTCTGCTTCTCTAGTCTGATATTATACCCCTGTAATGTACTTTTCAGTTTAGTTATTATATTCTTCATATTTGTAATCTATGTTTGGTATTTTTTAATATTTTAATCTCTTTGTTGAAATTCCCATTGTGTTCATTTATTCTTCTTCTGAGTTCAATGAGAAATTTTATGACCATTATGTTGCCTCTTTATCAAGTAGCTTGCTTATCTTTACTTCATTACAGTTTTTTCCTGAGTCCATCTTGTTTATTTCATTTGGAACATATTTTTTTATTCCTCATTTTGCTTATCTCTGTGTGTTTATTTCCACATATTAGACAAAATAACTACCTTTCTCAGTCTTGAAAGACTGGCCTTGGTATGAAATAACACTTGTCATTCAACCTTGTCCTAATGGTCGATTGTCTGTTGAACTTTGTGATTGTTGAAGTAACTTGATTTATTCTTGATAGGTCCTAATTGTTGGGAGTTTGTGAAGATCTGTCAGTGTTTCAAAGAAAGGGATCTCAATCAGCACTTAGTTTCAGGTTGATTGGAAGCCAGATCCTCAGACATCTTTTAAGTTATTCAAATATATACAGTCCTGTGGGACCACAGTTATAGACCCTTGTGGTTTCTGGATCAGGAGTTCTGGAGGTATTACCTAGGAAGAAGTTGCAATAATCAGGGCTTCAGTGGAGTATATCAGTTTTCTCCTGGGAGGTACCAGCAAGCTGTAGTGAGGGAAAGGGAGAATGCAAAGGTGGTATCTCCATGCCTTTGTTTCCTGAAAGCACTTTCATTGCCTCTAGGTGTGTGGCAAATGTGAAGCCTGACCCTCAAGCTAAAGTTCCAAGACAAGTAAATAGGCATTTTTTTTTCATAGAAAAACTAGAGGTCTGTTTAAGTTTGCTCTCTCTTCAGTACCCTTGGGGTGGTAGCCAACCAAGAACTGTCTTTCTGATTCATAAAGTCCTGTGTGGTCTGGGAATGCAAGTTCCCCTGGCCACAGGATTAGCTGATCAAGGGATATCCTCCACTTGGATTCTGAGTGTCTACTGGCTTTCACGAGGCAGGAGGAGAGCACTTGGGGCAAGGCATACCCACTGGCTTTAGTTAGGCCATAGGAACATACAGGAACGAGAAATGTGCATTGGGTTTAATAAAGCAGGAGAATGCTCTGACTATGTGAACTTTCTGGCCTTAACAAGGCATCAGAGAGTGCCATGTTGGCATATGTCGGCCAGTTTTTGTAAGTCCATGGGAGAGTGTTCTGACCTCTGGAGCCTGCCCACTAGCTTTGGATAGGTGGCAGGATAGAGCTGGCAGCAGAAGACTGCTGTGTCCACGCACACCTTCCTACACTAGCTAGGTAGAGGGAGAGAGCAAAAATGTTACCTGGCAGCTTCTTCTTCCCCAGAGGAGGTCTCAAATACCTCCTGCCATCTGCAGATATTTTAAGGTTAGCAAATGACTCTCTGCATATGCGTCTGTCCACAGGCAATCTGAGAGACCGAGAGAGAGAGCGAGAGAGAGAGAGAGAGACTCAAGATGGAAAGCACACTTATTTTGTAACCTAATCTTGTCAGTGACAGTTGATCACTTCTACCATATTTTATTTATTAGAAGAGAATCACTAAGTTCAGTCTATACTCAAGAGGATTACAAAAAGGGCACCAAAAAGCAGGCATAATTAGAGACCATCTAAGTGGTGGACTACCATTGTTTGTCCTCTGGCCCCCAGAACTCATGTCCCTCCCATGTGCAAAACATGCTCACTCTCTCCCAAGGCCTTGTCTTATTCTATTACAGCTTTAGTTTAAAAACCAACATCTTGTCTCTAAACCAGGACCAGATGTACATGAGAGTCTTTTGTATAGTTCCTTAAGTATGGCTCCCAAGTACAGTTCCTTCTGATTTGCAGATGTGTGAAACAAAACTGAGAAGTTATTTCCTCCCTACAGCTCTAACAAAATAGTGGGGCATATAGCATAAGTCTTATAGACATTTTTGTTCAAAAGGGATAAAATGGGAGCCCCAGAGGAGTCTTGTTTATAACAATTCTGAAATCCAGCAGGCAAATACTGGAAGTTCCCTCCAGAGATAATTATTTATGTTTCTAGCTTTAGATCCTGGGTTTGCTTCCACCTCCATATTTTGACTTTCATAAAAGGCAAGATATGTGTATAGCTGGGCCACCTTCCTCAGCTTGCTTCCTGTTGATAAACTTCTAGAGATCCAACAATCTCTCCTGATTCCATACTATCTCCATCCTCCTTGTGACAAGCTGATGTTGTTGATGTGCCCGCAACTGGGAAGAACTTTGTAGGTGTTCTGTATACTTTCATAGGGTTCATTTCATTTGACAAAAGCTACACCAGAAGTTTCTTCAAGATACCTCCTTCTCTCCCCTGGGCTCCTGCTGGCCAGCTGAGGGAAAAGTCCCATAAGCTTCACAGAAGCCCTGTTGCTTGACTGATGAGGGCTACATGGAAGACTCTTCATCTATTTTTATTTTATTTATACAAAGTACAAAAAGGGCAAAACTGAAATATATTATCTTGAGATTCCCATATAAGAATTATAACCATACAGAAAACAAAGGAGCAATTAACAAAAATATTAAGAATAGTAGCTACTCCTGGGAAGAGAGAGGGATATGGGAAGAAGCAGAGGCAGGAATTTAAAGTTGTTTTTCATGTCATAGGTTGTGTTGGATGATGGGTACTCTGGCATTTGTTTTATAGTTTTTACTAAGCTGTAAATAAATATATGCATACATTTACCTGACATGCTCCTTTTTCTACATGACTCAGACAAAAGAGCAAAAAAGAAGAAAAAGTATACTCACTAAAATGCAGTAGAGGCATTGTTTCTCTAACCTATGAAAGAGGATTATTGTGTTTTAAAATTGAAGGTAAAAGGAATGTCAAAGGGTGAAGTTGTAATGCCATTAAAAGCTTGAATTATATGTAAGTGTTAGGTGATTAAACTGAGTTAAATTAATATGCATTGTCTTTTGACATGTTTTATTACCTGTTTAATATTATTTTTCTAAAAAGCAAAACATTCCAGGAGAACGTTAAACGTAATAATACTGCCATTCATCACATCCAGTGCAGCTTGTCTCATCCTACTTATTTTTCTGTTATGTTCCTGCTTTGTGAAGCTAAAAGACAGAGACAAGGAAAGGAGTCTGGAGCAAGATTCAAATTTATTGGAGAATTTTGACAAAATATCCTTCTAAAATGTAATTATTCTGAATCACTGGTGAAGTTCCAAGACACTAAGGCAAGAGGGATAGAGGTTGGCTGTTTTCTATGTTCAGATAGAGAACTTGGTTAGATGATGATACTAAAAAGATGGGAAGTGATGTATAGTCAAAGTTTTCTTCCTAAAACATAGTTCTGGTTAGTAAGTCTTTTGACTAACATTCCTCCTTCCTTCAGTGGTTCCTTGTTGCTCAGGGTAAAAGGTGTACCTTCATGATGTGTAACAAACTTTCCTCCCCAGCCTTACATCTTGATTTCCTAGCCCACTCTCAGCACAATTGGGCCTTGCAAACCACCAGCTCATTGCTGTTCAGAAATATTCTCTCTCTCTCTCTCTCTGTCTCTTTCTTCATTGATGTTTACAGACATGTTCTTCTCAAAATAGGTCTGTTCTAAAGCCATATTTTGCCTAACTGTGGGTCACCATTCTGGTGTGAGAGGGATTAAATACAGAGAGAAAATATCGTTGCCTCGCCTTAGGATCAGGGGTAGTTATGTGTTGTCTCTGTTGGAATTGCATTGACCTTGTCTTCCAAGTTATTTTTTTCCTAACCTTGACTGTAACTTTTTGGAGGGCAGGGAGAGTGTCTTTATAGTTTTACCTTTATGGTGACTTGTACCTGGTAAGAACCTAATAAGTGTTTGTTGGCTAAACAGATGAATGCATTTGGTGGATGACTAAAGTGGTTCGTTGAGAACTGTAATGACAAAGGTACAGAAAAATGGGCAATTTCGTGAAATAATTAAACATGTTGCCTCTGGAACCTGATTTTCCAGGATGGAATATTATCTCTACTACTTACTAACTGTGGATTATTGGGCAAGTTATGTAAACTTTCTTGCCTCAGGTATCTCATTTGTTAAAGGGGGTAGTAACAATACTAGTTTCATTGGGTCATTGGAGTGAGTAAATGAAGTAACATGTTAAGTGCTGCAGACAGTCTGGAGACCTAGTAAGTAACTCAGTACACTTAATATTGTTGTGGATGGCAGACCATAGCCTTCAATTAACCTGCATGAGGGCCAAGGAAAGGTGGATCCAGAGAAGAGAAAATCAAGGAGCTCTTTACCTTTGTATACTTAACACTTTCATTTTCCTCATCATGGTACTGAGCACACCATACTGAAATGTTATGTGCTAGTACACGTTTTCATTTCATTCTGAAGATTGGGGAGAGAAGGTCCACATCCCTTTTGGGCACTGCTGTATCACAAATTCTGCCACAGCTTCACATTTCATCACAAGATTCAAGAGGGAGTAAATATGAGAAAAAATCTGAGGAAGTTTAGGGAGATGAGGCAGTGAATTAACAACTCACTATTTGGAGAGCATCGAATATAATAATAGCTCAGGACACAAATTTATTTGATAAATGCTATCTTCAAGGAATTATCAGATAAAATAAAAGTGTTCCAATTACTTTTCTTCAGATAATGTCACCTTTCCTCATAAACACACTGTGGTTTCTTTCATTTTTTTATGTGTAGGTTTGCTGCAGCTTTAGACAAAGGTGAGCAAACCCAACTTTACTCTCAGGATACATATTTCAAGATGGTGTACTGGTTCTTAGACAGGGAACTTCCACCAGCAAGCCTTCAAGGTGAATAAGAAACACCTTGTTGGCTGTCTGGAGCAAACACTAACTCTTTCAGGACATTACAGTTCATCTCTAGTACACTAATTGGCAGTTTGGGAGCCTGAAGCAGCAATGTGTCTCCTAGAAGAATTTTTATCTTACACCTAGGGAGTAGTTTACTTACCTGGTAGAATCACAGAATAGCAGAGTTTGAAGGACATTAGTAGTCATCTATGGCCTTGGCCAGAGAAGCACCGGAAAAACAGGCATGTACATGTGGCTCAGTCCCAAAGGCAGCCCTGTCATCTTGGGATCATCTTCAATTCTCTCCCTTCCTCAGTCTATCCAGAAAAGAAATTTCAGGCCAATCCTGAATGGGAGCCACCAGATCATGAGACATTTTCTTGTTACGTGAGTAGGTTTTGTAATTTCTTCTTTAATGTCAGCAGACAGGTGATATTATTTTGATCTTGGAGGAGAGTTTTCAGAAGGATTTTGTTCAGCATATTTCTAAAATGAACAAATCTATTTAATTTAAAATCTTTTGCCAGTGAGGTTACATATTTTTTAATATGTAAAAAGCTCTAGCCTCAGATATTCTTCCTAGATTACTAATGATATGTATCATTTTATTCAGCTCTCACTGAAGTATGTTCACTAAGAATTGGTTTCTGAAGTCAGGTGGTCAGAAGTTTGAATACTTTGCCTACTAGTTCGTGGCTTGTGGAGGATTTTATAGCTTCTTCAAGACACATCGTCCTCTCTGTCATGTGGGATAATAATAATGATTTATTTACATCAGATATTGGCTGTGAGGATTAAGATACTGATCATAAAGCTTTTACTACAATATGACATATTGTAAACTGTAGATAAATGTTGACTATTATCATTATTATTACCATTGCATGCAATAGTTAAGGTTGAAGTTCATGTTATTATATAAAACTTTGTTTAAAAATTAGTAAGGTAAAGAATTTCTAAGAAAAGACTTCTTTATTTTTATAAACCTGGAAGAGTGCATAAAATAGTTGATATTTTCTTTATAAATTGTTCTAATGTAGCCATAAATGTCTAATTTAAAAGTGTACTTGTTAATATTACTATGTATACTTAAAATTGTAGGAAACAAAGCTGTATTTATTTGAAAATATATAGCAATTTTGACCTCCTGTTGATTTACACTAATTTTTAACTCATTTCAAATGAGAGATCATTCCCAGAGTTTGATATTCTTTCATTCTAACAATCCTAAATTACAGATGTGAGAATATTACAGGAGTGAGAACATTGACCTGATTATCATATGGTAAAATTTAAATCCTTAATTTTATTAATTTATAGCTGTGTTCCCTGAACATATGTGTGATTTCTCTGGACATGTTTTCTTCTTTGTAAACTAGAAATAAACAGTACCTCATAGACTTGAAAATAAACTGACTGTGTTTAATTGGTTTGATAAACAAGCCATTAGGGGCCACTTTACAAAGCAAGTTACTATTCTAAAGTCCACGTTGCTCCTTGTGGTGAGGATGAAGTGAGGCTCAAGGAGGTCAAGCTCTGTCCAAGGTTGGTCTGGCCTTAGCCAAGTCTGGCCATTTCCTGGGTCTGCTATGCCAGAGCTAATCAAAACATGCTCTTACGAACATTTCTCTGTGAAATGCTCCATGCGCAAGGGTTGTACAGGCAAATAAGATTGAGAATGCTGTGTTACAACTCTCCAACTCATTTGTACATTCCCAGTGCTAGTTAATTAATTTGTTTTTACTGAATTTATCTGGGTGATATCAGTTAGGGTTAGGACTTACTTACTTTGTATTACTGTGTCTCTCAAACATACTTCACCTTGACACCCATTGATGTCCCACACAAGAAGGCATGTGCTAGAGAGAGCTGAAAGCCTGAGGTTGGAGATAATTAACTTATTGTGATACCAGTTCATGCCACTGTCTCCAGCAGAGTTGAGATGCTGATAAAAACAGAGACCCAAGGAAAATGTTTGCCTACGGACCTGCTTCATCCAGGGGTTGGTTTTCCTAGAGGAAGCCAGTCACAAAGCAGGCAATGAAGAGAGGAGTGTGATGTGGGAGCAGGCGACTTCTCTTTTGGACCTCGTGAGTTCTAGCTGTCTGACTAGAAGTTGGATGTATACCTGTGACTGTCAAGAAAGAGAATTGTGATGCAAACATAGTTGAGTTTTCATAATTAAAAATTTAATCTACCAATTAGGATATCAAAGCTCAGAGGGGAGCAATAGAAACTTTGGCAGAAGATAACTGTAGAGGAGGGAGTGTGTTTTAGATTAAAAAAAGAATGGGATCACAACAGACAGAAGAATCTCTAACATTTAAACACTAGGCAAAGGAAGAGAAAGCATCAATTGCTAACTCTTTAGTGAATAGTTCTGCTCTACCTTCTCAAATTATTGTCATTTATTACTAATACTTTTTCTCTTAATGTGCAGGAAAAGCCCAGGAAAGTTGTGATATCTCTGAAATGAAGTAGCTGAAGAGTGGCAGGTTTGGATCTCCAACACAGAGGCCTCTTGACTCGTGATGACTTGGCTGTCTTTCCCCACCACGCCCTTGTCACATTCTCTCATCAGGTTCTTCTCTCATAGAATTTACAGTCAAGATACAGAATACTGCAAATATTGTGTTGTGGTATGAGTTATAAAGTCTGAGATTTGGGAGAAGGTTATCAATGGGTGTTTTTCCCATCCTTGTAATAGACCCCCAAAATTAGTAAGGGTCTTATCTAAACTAAGAATAATGGACATTGTTATTCTAAGTCATAATAAAAGGTTAGGAGTAGAATTAATATTTTAGTAAAGCAACAGCTAATTTATTTCATAGTATGACAATCTTTTATATTTACCTTTTGATTAATTTTAAAATTCATTTTATAGTATTTTATAGTAAGGTATTGAATTTTAATATTTTAAAAAGGAAATTAAACCAAGAAAAATCATATCTATAATATATGGTATATATAAATGTATATATGTAATATATACAACATAAATATTTATAAATTCATATATACTCATACATGTTTATATCACAATAATAGAAATAAAATTTAATAGTCAGTGGAAGAATTAAAATATTGCTGGATTTTATTTTTATCATTGACATTCACACTGTTAGTGCTTGGTTTTGTTTTGACTGTTTACAAAATAGATATTTTCTGTCTGCAATAAAATGGAAGTATTTGGATTTGCAGCAAAAATGCTGGGAATTCTTATGCTGTTAGAAATATGCGTCTTTACAATGAAAAAGATCAGATTAAAAACAGTTACTTCGGTGTTTCAAACTTTTTCAGCCAAATGAATGCTGATGTAATTGATAGTTGAAATATATTTTTAAAAGGAAAAATAACTGGGTTGGTTGACACAGACTATCATACATCAGTAATAAGAGGAAATTAATTTTGAAGAAAAGGAAAATGTATCACTAATTGTCACTGACAAACATTGCGCTAAGGAATTCCTCTATATAGAGGCTGAAGTCTTTAATATTACCTTATATTTCCCTTACCCTCTGCATAGTTTACCTTCAACCATTGTAAGCTTTTTCAGAACACAATAATCCCCTTTTATAACTATTATTTTCCTAGGGCTGTTATAATGAAATACCAAACACTGAGTGGATTAAAACACAGAGATTGATGGTCTCATGGTTTTGGAATCTTGAAGTCTGAAAACAAAGTGTTGGCAAACATCCTCTCTCTGACTGCATTTTAAGGGGGTGTCTTTGCTTTCCTCTTCAAGCTTCTAGGGTTTGCTGGCAATCCTTGTTGTTCCTTGGCTTGTAAATGCATCACTCGGGCACATGGCCATCTTCTCCTTGTGTGTCTTTCACATTATTTTTGAGCTGTGCATGTGTGTTTTGTATCCATATTCTTTTTATCTTTATTATTTTTATTTTTTTCTTTTTCTCTCTTTTTATTTTTATGTTATTGCAGATGTCCCATTTCCCCCGCTTTACTCCCTCCACCCAGCCTGACCCCCAATTCCATAGTCACTCCCCACAGTGTTGTCCAAGTCCATGGGTCCTTTGTGTATGTTCTTTGATTAAACCCTTCACCTTCTTTCATTAGTCCTCACCTGCACCTTCCCTTCTTACAGCTGTCAGTTTGTAGAACGTTTCCATGCCTCTGGTTCTATTTTGCTCATTGATTTATTTTGTTCATTAGATTCCTCTTGTAAATGAGATCATATGATATGTGTCTTTCACTGACTGACTTATTTAATTTAGCATAACAGTCTCCAGTTCCATCCATGCTGTCGCAAAAGGCAGGAATTCTTTCTTTTGCCCTGCTGTGTAGTATTCCATTGTGTAAATGTATCATGGTTTTTGGATCCACTCATCTAGGGATGGGTACTTAGGCTGTTTTCAAATCTTGGCTAATGTAAATAGTGCTTCTATGAACATAGGGATGCATAACTTTTAAATTGGTGTTTCAGGATTCTTAGGGTATATTCCCAGCAATAGAATCTCTGAGTCTAAAAGCAGTTCCATTTTTAATTTTTTGAGGAAAGTCCATATTATTTTCCACTGTGACTGCACCATCTGCATTCCTATCAACAGTGCAAAAGGATTCCCTTTGTTCCACATCCTTGCCAGCTTTGTTGTTTGTTGATTTATTAACAATAGCCACTTGGGCAGTTGTGAGATGATATCTCATTGCGGTTTTAATTTGCATCTCTCTGATGGCTAGCGATGCTGAGCATCGTTTCATATGTCTATGGGCCATCTGTATATCCTCCTTGGAAATTATCTATTCAGGTCCTTTGCCCATTTTTTAATTGGACTTTTTCTTCCTGGTGTTGTGTGAGTATTTTATATGTGTTAGAGATTAAATCCTTGTCTGATGTATCATTGGCGAATATGTTCTCCCATACAGTTGGTTCCCATTTCATTTTGATGATGGTTTCTTTAGCTGTATAGAAGCTTTTTAATTCAATGTAGTTCCATTTGTTTATTTTTTCCTTTATTTTCCTTGCCCTAGGAGACATATCAGCAAAAATATTGCTATGTGAGAGATCTGAAATTTTACTGGCTATGTTTTCTACCTAGATTTTTATGGTATCTCAACTTATGTTAAAATTAGTTTATTCTGGTATATGGTATAAGTTGGTGGTCTAGTTTCATTTTTTTTTTGCCTGTACCAGTCCAGTTCTACCAACACCATTTATTGGAGAGACTCTCTTTATTCTATTGTATGCTTGTGCCCCCTTTCTCAAACATTAATTGACCATAAATACATGGGTTTATTTCTGGGATGTCTATTCTGTGCCATTGAACTGTGTGTCAGCTCTTATGTCAGTACCAGGCCGTTTTGATTACAGTGGCCTTGTAATACAGTTTGGTATCAGGTATTGTGATCCCTCCAACTTTGTTCTTCTTTCTCAAGATTGTTGAGGCTATTTGTGATCTATTTTGGTTCCACATAAATTTTTGGAATGTCTGTTCTAGATCTGTGACGTATGCCATTGATGTTTTAATAGGAATTGCGTTGAACCTATAGATTGCTTTTGATAGTATGGACATTTTAATGATGTTAATTCTTCTAATCCATGAACAGGGTATGTGCTTTCCACTTACTTATATCTTCTTCAATTTCTTTCTTCAGTGTTCTATAGTTTTCTGAATACAGGTTTTCTACCTCCTTGGTTAAATTTATTCCTAGGTAATTTTTTTGTTGTTGCTATAGTAAGTGGAATTTTTTTCTTAGTTTCCCTTTCTGATATTTTATTGTTGGTATACAAAAATGTTATCAATTTCTGAATGTCAACTTTGTATCCCACTACTTTGCCAACTTCACTTATTAGGTCCAGTAGTTTTTTGTGAAGCCTATAGGGTTTTCTATGTACACTATCATGTTGTCTGCATATAATGATAGTTTTACTTCCTGCTGTGCATTTTGGATGTCTTTTATTTCTCCTTCTTGTCTGATCACTGTGGCTAGGACTTCCAGTACTATGTTGAATAAGAGTGGTGAAAGCTGACACCATTGTCTTTTCCTGATCTTAAGGGAAACACTTTTAGTTTTTGCCCATTGAGTATGATGTTGGCAGTAGGTATTTTGTATATGAGCTTTATTATGTTGAGGTAAGCTTCCTCTATCCCCATTTTGCTCAGTGTTTTTTTTTTTTTTTTATTATAGATGGGTACTGGATTTTATCAAGTGCTTTTCCTGCATCTATTAATATGATGATGTGATTTTTCTCTTTCATTTTGTTTATGTGGTGTATCACATTTGCTGATTTGCAAATATTGTACCATCCTTGCATCTCTGTAATAAATTCCATTTTTATCATGGTGTATAATCTTTTTAATGTATTGCTGGGTCTGGTTTGACAATATTTTGTATGATTTTAGCATCTATGTTCATGAGTGATATTGGCCTGTGATTTTCTTTCTTTGTTCTGTCTTTTCCTTATTTTGGGATTAGGAAAACACTGGCCTCATAAAAAGGGTTTTGGAGTCTGAACCCTTCTTGAATTTTCTGGAATAGTTTGAGCAGGATAGGTGTTAGCTCTTCTTTGAATGTTTGGTAAAAATTCACCCATGAAACCATCTGGACAAGAGCTTTTGTGTGTCAGGAATTTTTTTGATTGCTGCTTTAATTTCATTAGTTGTTACCCATCTATTCAGGTTTTCTGCTTCTTCCTAATTCAGTTGGGGAAGACTGCCTATTTCTAAAAATTTATCCATTTCACCTAGGTTGTCCAATGTCTTACGATATAGTTGTTCATAGTAGTTTCTTAAAATCCTTTGTATTTCTATAGTATTAGTTGTTACTTCTCTTTTATTACTGACTTCATTTATTTGGGTCTTCTCTTTTTTTCCTTGATGAGTCTGGTTAAGGGTTTTCAATTTTGTTCATCTTTTCAAAGAGCCAGCTCCTGAATTTATTGATCCTTTGAATTGCTTTTTAGTCTCTGTCATTTAATTCTGTTCTGATCTTGATTATTTCCTTCCTTATAGTCTTTCTGGGCTTTCTTTGTTGTTATTCCTCTAGTTTTTTCAGGTGTAGGGTCAGGTTGTTTATTTGAGATTTTTCTATCTTTTTTAGTTAGGCCTGTATTGCTATGAACCTCCCTCTCAGGAAGGGAGGTTTTCACGTGTTCCATAGGTTTTGGGATGTTGTGTGTTCATTTTTATTTGTTTGCAGATACTTTTTTATTTCTTCTTTGATCTTATTTTTAACCCTTTTATTATTTAATAACATGTTATTCAGTCTCCATATATGTGAACGTTTTTCAGTTTTTTTTCTTGAGGTTGATTTCTCTTTTCAATTTGTTGTAATCCAAGGAAAGGGTTGATATAATCACTTTTCTTGAGTTTGTTAAGGCTTATTTAGTGTCCTACCATTTGGTCTGTCTTTCAAAATAGTCCACGTGCCTTTGAGAAAAATGTATATTTTGCTTCTTTTAGTAAAATGCTCTGTAAATGTCAATTAAGTCCTTTTTATCTTGTGTGCCATTTAATGCCACTGTATCCTTTTGATGTTTTTGTCTGGAAGCTTTGTCTATTGTTGACAGTGGGGTGTTAAAATTCCCTACAATGACTGTATTACTGTTGATCTCTTTCTTAAAGTCCACCAAGATTTTCTTTATTTATTTAGGCAGTCATATATTTGGTGTGTATATGTTTACAAGGGTTATATCATCTTGTTGGACTGCTCCCTATGTATTATGTGGTGACCTTCTTCTCTTGTTATGGCGTTAATTTTGAAGTCCATTTTGTCAGATATAAGTATTGCTACTCCAGCTTTTTTTTCATGTCCATTTTCATGGGACATTTTTTTCCATCCCTTCACTTTCAGCCCATGTAAATATTTTGCTCTGAAGTGGATCTCTTATAGACGATTTTTATATAGATATAAATCTCATGTTTTCTTATCCATTCAGTTACCCTACATCCTTCTTTTGATTGGAGCATTTAATCCATTTACATTTAAGGTTGATATTGTATAGGTACTTGTTCGTTGACATTTTATTTTTTAATCCTATGTGTTTTTTTCCCTCTGTTATTCTTCCTAAAGCAGTCCATGCAACATCTCTTGCTATGCAGATTTGGTGTTAATGAAATTCTTTAGCCTTTTTTTTTTTTTTTTTTTTGGTCTGGGAAGCTCTTTGTTTCCCCTTCAATTTTAAATGATAGCCTCATTGGATAAGGTAGT